>JAPDSC010031299.1:0-49387 GCA_026290005.1 Latrodectus geometricus | reverse complement strand
TAAAAAACAATAAAATTTTTATCATAAATATTTGTGCTTCATTATCATTCCAGAATTACAAATCTCTTACCAATTTAGATGGAGCGTGCAGGAATTATTTACTTTAGTCATCTCATCAATTTGTCAAAATGTGTCTAATAAAAAACCATTAAAATATGCCAATGTTTAAATTAAGTCTTTCATAGCATTTATCATAATAGCTTGAATAATTTAATATTTGAAATTTTAACACGTTGCTTAGAAGTATAACTATTATAAAGCTTCTATATACATGTATGTTACATGCATATTCTACATAAATAAATCTATACACAGCCACATAATTTTCACTTATACATAATGTTTGATGGATTATTTATTTAACTGATAAGATATTTTACATAAAATACCACTCTTGTAAGTGTGTGAGTTCTTTATTACATACATATATAAATATTTTCAACTGCATCAGGAACTAATATATTTAAACACTGCCAGATGTTGGTGACATGAAAAAGTTTAAGATTGAAATATAATTTTTTGGGAAAATACTCACTTCATATCCTAAGGTATTCCTTGGAGGAAGATTCAATCTTTCTCTAACAGCTCGGCTATAAAAAAAATTAATAATGGATCTTAAACACTGACACCAAAATGTATCAATGTAAAGTATATATATATATATATATATATATAATAATGATCTAAAGAGAGCTAATAAATTAATTATCTAATGGGTAATAGAAATCATTTGCATTGACATAATTGAATCCTGAAGTTAGCTTCTACACAATTCAATATCTCAGTACGAATTGGAGCTATTCAATTAATGCTAAATAATGTGATTACATTATTAATTTTTGGGAGGTTTATAAATAGGTGATCTGAAGCAATCCTATGAAAACTTAACTCAGCTACTAAAAAAACATCAATTACATAAAAATTAGTTTCTGAGAATAGACTTTAAGAACTATCTTTGAAGACTATATTGAAAAACTGTCATCATTAGCAAGCTTGTTCCTTTCTCTATAGTATCACGAGAGCTAATAAGATTGAGATCTATAACTTAGATTTTGAATCTTAAGCTATTTCTCTAACCAAAAAACAAATAATTTAGCTGCTGCCAGTTAAGCACTATTTTCTTTGACCACATTTTCGAAATATTATATAGTAGCATTTTTCTTTAAGAACTGTTCAAAGGTTTTCTTCAAATATTATATATATATATATATATATATATATATATATATATATAAACATTAAGATGGACAATGCATTAATTTTTTGCTTCTTATTTCAGTCCCATGTAGTTTAACCAAGTGCTTTTTAATCCTCCAATCTTTATAAATGACAGTTCTTTCTATGAGCTTCTCTCCAATTACCACATTTTAGCCCACCAAATATACTTCTTAAATTTTTTTAAATGTAGCACATTGAAGTTTTTTCTTTATGAAATATATAAATGGCTTTCAACACAGTGCACATTCTCACAAGGGTTTTAAGTTTTCTTGAAACAGATTATATACATAATAATATAACATTATATATACAAGATAACTTTTATCAAAAATCTATGAAAACACTTTTTATGATGATGTTTCAAAGTCAATACAAATCATAATAAAAATATCTATTATGGGGATTGCAGAGGTTTGAATTGGGAAAGTTTTAAAATTCTCTGGAATTCAAATAAAATATTTGATGAATCAGATTACAAAGAAATTGTGTAACTTTCAAATAAATTCTTATCTTCTACTATAAAAACTATGCTATTTAATATTGAAGTATTGTTGTTTCATACTAATTCTATACAATACAGCTTTCTCACCTTTGTCTCAGTAAAGGTTTTGTAGTAAATTAAAATGAAATTCATCAAGTGAAATTCTTTTATTTTTGATAATATGAAATTTGCTTCTTCTTTGGATGCAATCACAAAAGCACAAAACAAATTTCACCATAGTAAATTAGAATCTGTTGTTCTCAGAAAAATGACTAAGGTGAGAGTGACACTGCATTAACAAGGAGCCTTTGCCCCAGAAAGATTGTTTTGTGTATTGGTGCTCAAATATCTTTTATGATAAATGTTGCTCCTGAGTTCAATATTTAATTGTCATTCTAATATACAGTAAACTATGAATGGACCATGGTTAGTTTCAAGAGAATAATAATTGTTCAGAGTTACTCTCCTGGTTTTACAGAAGTTCTATTACAATAATTTTCATTCACATTTACAAGTGCTACCTTGTTTTGTGAGCAAACAAATAATCTTATCCTAGTGTTTGCATCTAGACATTTATGACATTTTAAGATAATAAAACCCCCTTTTTTAATCAAAAATATTTTTAAGTATTTCAAATGAATTGATCTAAGGTCTCTTTGAAATAAAAATTCAAACAATTTTTGAGTTAATATTATACCAGTGACTCAAGATTAGCGCATGTAAATATTATAATAATTTTTTAAACAGCTTTTACTGAGCCTGCTGTTCAAGCTCAATAGAAGTTGTTTAAAGAAGCAAAAATAATTCTTCCAGGACATTGTACACATAAGAAACCTCATTCTCCTGACTAATTTATTATTATGCAGAAGAGGACTGTATATTAAATAAACCTCACAACACATTCTTTGTAAATGTACAAATTTTCTGCAGATTTCAATAGCTAAGCCAACAACATTTTTCACTGCAGTTGGACATTCCATACTGCAGTGATATCTCTGTAAAATGCTGATAATTTTGGTCTATTTAAAGAGGAAGACTTTTCCTTTTTAAGTATTGTATAAAACTTTTGGTTCCAGTGCTAAAGTCTTTCATAATTGTTAAATTTTAAGTGGTAATTCCATATTTTACAATTGTGACATGTTATTAAACAATAGAACATGTGTGAAAAAATTTTTTTATTCTGAATATTTCAGGCAGAAATATCTATAATAATAAAAGCAAGTGTAATGTGTCTGTCTGTCTGACCGAGCTCTCCAGCCAAATCTATCGCACGCAGGAACCTGGAATTTTTTACACGGAAGCACAAAGGGGCTGGCCATGAGACCTCGAAGCCCGATTTTCTATTTTTGAATTAGAAAAATTTTAAAAAAATTATTTATAAAACTTCTTCTCGAGATCGCTGATCGCCGATAGTTGATTCCATGGTTGTACCAGCTCCTTTTGAGAAACAATTCTGGCGACCATCTTTTGGAAAATTTTCCGTTTAAAATATTTAGGATATATTGTTCCTTTTTATCGACGGGGAATGTTGTGTGTGTGGGGGGGGGGGGAAGAGAGAGAGAGACAGTCTACATGTCCTACACTACTATTCCTGCGCTATTCACTTATCTGCATTTTCTAAATGCACGGGCAACACCGGGCGGGTACAGCTAGTTCTGAATAAAGTTTTGTTTCACACATTTACTATTGTATTAAGGTAATTCAAATTTTCAGTGCTATATACAAAACATTTTCTTTATTTACCAGCATACAATTACAAGCAAAGCAATATACATTATAACTATTAGAAATAATTTTCGAAATATTAGAAAGAACCAAAAACATTTTATACTTACCCTATTTTCATAATTGCATCAGCATGCCTGACATCTGCAGTCCATATACCAATTTTATCACCTTTATTTCTAATCTGTACAACTGATCCACATATATCTTCACTACATTCATCAAAAGCTTCTCCTATCATTAATAAAAGCTGAAAATAAAAAGTAAAAAATGGTGATTTTATGAATAAGTAAATTAATACTTTTTAAATATGTGCATGAATTTTAATATGTATTTTTTAGCAATTTAAAATACAATTATTAAAAATTGAAATAGAAATATTAATGCTTTTATTGGAGAATACACAAAAATATAGTAAATCAATTTCTAATTTAGAAAACTCAACAATCATTCTATAAAATGAACTTTAGATCCTAAAAATATTTCACGTGAAAATTAATAAAAACTTAAAATAAGATAGAAATTTGAGAAAATGTGCAAACTCAAAATTTTATAAGTAAGGAATTATAAATAATTTATCATTTTAATTTACATTAATACTTTTAAACAACTTATGACTTTCCATAACAAAAGTATTTTCTAAATGTAAATTAGATTTAAAAATAGATCAATGTGAGCAAATAATAAAAACTAAAAAACTAATATGGCAAACACTTAAAAATAAAAGAAATCTTATGTTAAGCAATAATACAAGTTTGCAATTTACAAAACACAAAATAAATTGACAGTGAAAAAAAGAAGAAAAGCCACTGGTGATAAAACTCAAATTATCTTAAACCAGTAATAGTAATTAAAAGGAATAAGCAGCATCTCTTCTATTTAACTATATAAAAAATTCATTTTATATCAATAATTATGTTGGTTTAAGATTATATATCCATCTTTAGAAGATTAAAATGAAATTTTACACTTCAACAAAAATTATAAAAAACTCGTTTCTTTGATAAATTGATTCTATAGAAAATTGCATTAAGGAAAACATTTGTTTTTATAAGGATAAATGACAGAAATAAAAAACTTGGGACCATTTTTATAAACAAATTTTCATATGGAGTATTACTTTTATAATTTTATCATTATAAATTATAAGTAGAAATTAAAACTGCAGTGCTTGTAATACTTTTTCTTCATAAAAATAGACTTCTTTTTAATAAAAAAGTTAGTGTAAAACAATTTTTATATTAAAATAACTCTAAATCGTTTCATACATGTAAAATATAAATATCTAACATTTGTAACCCAATTTAAGAATAGCAATTACAATTAAATAATTTAATTTTGATTTGTTCTAAAACCATAAAAAAATTGCAATGAAAGTGACAAGAGCATAATTTAAAGTTTTCCAATTAATATACTAATTGATTTTCACATACAATATATTACATATTGAGATGGGAAAAAAAATAGTAATTAAAAAAATATAGCTGAAAATAAAGTCCTATCCAAACTTACTATTTCCAACCAATAATTATTTAAGTCTGTGGTTCTTTGAGACTTCATTACATTTATAAGCCATCGCCCTCCTTGTTTATTTCTGCTGTCTTCCCACATAGGTTTAATACCATACTAAAAACACATAAAATTAATATTTAATTCCTGTAATGCTATAATTAATTAAATGCAGAGAATAATTATATATAATCTACAGAATAATTATTTAATTTATTTTCATATACACAAGTAAACACAAACTTATGCTTAGATGATTTAATGATATCTTTTTGTAACAAGGATTAGTTTAGTTTTATTAGTCATAGTTTGCACACAAAGGCAACTGTACAAAAATTTATGATTTAAAATAAATTTTGAACCATTACAAGCATTCACCACATTGAAACTTGAGCTCAACATTTAACAATTAGTTTAGTATTGTATAAAACAAGGGAAGATATTTTACCAGTTCTGCATAAAAAAAAATAAATCAACAAAAACACTAAATTTAAATTTAATTCTAAATTTTGCCCATTAAAATTACAGCACTGTGTAACATAATTCTGTGAAAGAAAACCATTTTTTAAAAAGTGATTACTGTAGTAATTTCCAAGGAAAAAAACTAAATTGTTAAAAATAAAATATGTATGAAAAGTGTAATTATATTTTTATTAAGATAGGATTATGCAAATTCTAAAATATAAAATGTATGAAAAATTTTCAGAAAAATAAATTACATATTAAAGTTTAGGTTCCATTAACTAAAAACTTTGAAAACTTTAGTAGTGGTAAAGCACTTTTACAGTTCCTATTATTTTCATAAAGAGTTAAAAAAAAAAAAAAAAAAAAAAAAAAAAAAAAAAAAAAAACAACCATTGTGTAAGTTTTTTTTTTATAGATAATTTCCTTATTTTAAGGACTTTACATTACACTTTTAATTATTAATACTATTAATATCAATATTTTAAAATTTTGATATTCAATTGTTTCAAATAGAAATCACCACATATTATAACTATATGGTGATTAAATATAAATTATAAACACAGTTCACTAATATTTTCTAGAATGCACATTTTTATACAAATAATTATTATTTTCTTCTCATTTCCTTTTGCTTCCACTTTAACTCACTCAGTTTAATGGTGACTCAGTCTAATTTATATGGTGCAAAAATTTAATTAAATGAAATCAACTCTACAAGATTACCAAAGTGCTTTTGAGTTCCTTTCAGTTCATCAAGATTCTCATTAAGAATTTTCTACCTTATTGCATTCATCTAATCAAAATTTTGATAACGCATTGAAACTCATTCAGTTATAAAGTCACAATATAGAATTAAAAATGAAGATTTTGAAGATATATTTTAGTAAAATTATTGTAAATTAGTTCTAAAGTTTCTAATAAGATGCATAAAAAATAATATACAAAACAGAAATCTGAATAAATTAAGTGTCATTTTTTAACCAAGGAACTCAAGTTATATATTTACAATCTTAATAGTATAGTAGTTTACAAATTAAAAATTTTTTTAAATCTACAAAAAAATAATAATCACAATAAAGTTGTGCTTTTTCTGATTAAATGTTTAAATACTTTCGCGTTAAAATTTCCCAAATTACAAAAAGAGCAATTCCATACTTAAGAGAAAGACTATTTTTATAACAGATGATACCCACCATGACAGATAATATTTTAAACATTAGATTTTTTAACAGAAAGATCATTAAAAAATATTAGCCAAGGACACAGAATCTTTCAGAAAAATCGAAAGACTTTGGACATAATGCAATAATAAAATGGTGTGTGCAAAGCTTAACCAACAAGTGTTTGCCATAACTTCAGAAGAAATCTTCTGACACATGAAATTCAGAAGTGAGACAGCATTTTGTACTTAAATTATAACAAAAGCAAAGTTGCATAAAAATGAATACAATGCTAACAGTATGTAACCAAACATAAAAATATAGTATGAGTTTAATAATAAGATTTTATTAAACTCACAGTATTATTGTACACAATTGTCTGTTCAAGATGTTCTTTAGTATGGACATGCATCCCCGCCTACAGGAATGATTACTTTGCACTCTCTCCATATTCACCATCAGATTGTTCAATAGTTATTGAGATGCCCATTCCTCAATCAGCATCTATTTCAATTCTTGGATACTCCCTGGAGGGTGTAATTATGCTGCAAGGTATCTTCCCAAAACAACCAACAGATATTCTATGGGATTTAAGTCAGGGAAAAATGTGCTGGTCAATCTATCTGAGTGATATCTTTAATTTCCAGCAACTGCTGAACAGGAGTCAGTGTGGTCATGCATTGTCATCCACAAAAATAAGTCTGCTCCAATAATAACTCAGAATAGATTTAAATATAGAAGGGTACTGTTCTGCCTATGGCAAGCTTTGACTACAGAACTTCTGTGGAAAATGTAAAGCTCAGTCTACTTGTTCAGCAAATACTTACCCAGATAACTCCATGATCACTCTTCAAATCAACTAGTATTGAGAAATGCTTGTGGCACATAAACACGTTTTATCCATAAAAAAAGACAAAACTGCATTAATGACATGCCCAGCTTTTATGCTCTTTTGCCACTTTTATGATGGTAGATAACCAACTTTCAAAAGGATGCAACACTTATGACTGTGGATGAATAGGCCACATTTGTGATGATGCCTGGGCACAGTAAACCATGTCACTTATTGTCCAGTTGATGCACACAGTTGCTGAATGCTGGTACTGACTGGTTGTAGGCACTTTTTGCCAGCAGGAGAATATATTCCTTATCTACCAACTTAAACTGTACATATGTTTTGGAAGGTTTTTCAAGTGCACATACTGACACTATTGTCAGTTCTGAACTCTTTAGCTGCTCGCTGCTCTAGTCACACTATGTGCCTTTTCCAGCTTTTTGATCATTCTTCTACATGGTTCCAAGTTATTCCTTCAAGCCATATTTCACAAAGAACTCACTTGTATCAAGATCAAATTCTTTAATTGTATCTCCATCCTTCTTTTCTTAGCAGTCTTGAGCTAAATGCATCAAATACACATTTTGTAGAAACTTACGTAATCTGTGACTTTTTGTTCCTGATATCTGACATCCAACTCCATTGTATGTTCATTGCATTGATTACAAGAACTCCATTTTGGAATTCCATGGTTAGCTATTTAAAATTTAAATTGTTGATTAAGTTTTGCATACTAGAGTAGACATCATTTACCAAGTCTGAAAAATATTTATCTTGAAAGTACTTTAAGTATTCGACAATACTCAAAACCTTTATTTAAATATTAAGCTACTAAAATACAAATTATCACTTTTTGTTACAGAATTTAGTATTTCCTAAGCAAAAACACAAACCCACAATTATCATTTGGTAGTTAAATTTAATACCATTTGCAGAATCAGATTTTTTTCAATCATTTATTTTTAATTAATTTTCAAACTGACAACTGACAGTTGTATTTAGAATTTGTTCTCATTTAAGCAGAAAACAAAAAATGACATTTTTGAATGCGCTTTGTAAGCATTAGAATTTAACAACAACAAGAAGTTTTTTAAAGAATAGCAATATATATGTTTTAGCAATAAGTGGTAACCTTAAAGTTCTGTTAGTCTTGGATTTTTCAAAAGCATAAAATTTTGAATCAATCATATTTTCAAAGACACCAAATTGAAGGAGCCCATCTAGCTGGAGATAGCGCAATTAAAACAACACAACTTATAAGTGTCTTTAGAGATACAGAGTCTTAAAGTCCTAGAAGTATATACAGAATGGCTACTAGATAAGCTCAGCAAAGCAAAACAGTGGATGGAGAAAAACACAGCAAAAATGATTAAAGTATATTGTAATGTCTAATAAGCAAACTGCAAATATTAATCACAGACCTCTGGATCTCTCATAAACAGAGCATTCATAACAGAGTAATCATTCTTAACACTCGGGATACAAATGATAATGACAAACATTATCTACAATGTTGTCACACTGACAAAGTCGGGTTAATCCATAAGTGGAAGAAAGTAATATAGACTGACAAATTGTATTTCAAGATTTTCCCAACAATACATACATTTGGAAGACTCTTGTACAAGCATATGATCATGATTGGCTTCTTTCCAACTACCAAACACAGAGGTATATCCATCATGATATGACAACCATTTGGTAATTTTCTACTGGGTCAATTGTTAACTGGAAAGGAAGGATCACTAAGAAATAGATAAATTTTAGTTGCCCAGATTCATTTCACAATGTAAATTTTTTCCTGCAGGAAAATTTTCCAGGATGACAATGCACCAACCCATGCAATGGGACTTGTCCAATCTTGACTAGTTTGATGAACTCAAGAGTGAAGACTTAAGCATCTACCTTGACATTCACATTCATCCATACAATATCATTGAAATATTATGATTTTTTTTAGAGTGGCATATCGTGGAATCTTCACTATATCTCCAGGAAGAATGATACAATATTCCTCTAAACACTATTCAGCATTTGTATGAACCAATTTTTAAATGAATTCAGGATATAATACAAGGCAAAAGCTGTCATACATTATGCTAATAAAGGATTCTTTATAAACTGAAGATGATTTTGCTATTATGATAACTATAGGTATAGGAGTCACATTTTCTGCACATGTAATTTTTAGATTAAAAAATCCGAAAAAACACACACACACACAATTCTATCAACAGTGCAGATTTTTTTTTTTTTTTTTTTTTGTCTCAATAACGGTACTAAAGGAAGGAATATTTCTCCAAAGTCTCCTTTCAGTCTAAATCAATTGCATTTAAAATATTTGATTAGGATTTGGAAAATTTTCTGTCTGTACACTAAAAACATTTAATTAAAATTTAAATAGGAATTAAATGCTTTGTTATGATTATACAGATGATACTATTTGAAATACATGCAATTAGTTCACATTAATTTTAGATATTGATGTACAAATTAAGACTAAGTTCAAGAATTTCTTTCCCGGGTAACAATTTTGGATTCATATTTTATGAAATATTGTTTCCGCTACATGGCATGTGTTTCCAACTAAGACAAAAATGAAAAAATTAATTTAGGACAAAAAATTTCAAAAACTGAGTTTCAAATAAACTTGAGTTCCAAGATAAAAATTAAATATTTCCAGGTTTTTATCAAATGATCACAAAACTTATTGAAATATTTTATAATTTGTACTATTTCAAATTTAATACATTTTCTACATATTTTAAAAATTAAATAAAATCTATAAAATAAATTTGATAATTACAGCCAAATATCAATTACTTAAAAGTGTCACACTAGTAAATTTACAATATAATATTGGTAGCATCAATAAATTATATTGGTAGTAGACGCTGTGGAAGATAAAATACATAGATAAATTCAATTACTTACTTTAAAAAGTGCATAATCACAGCCTAAGGGTATTTTACTAACAACTTCAATATGATTATAGAGGCTAAAAATTAAAATTATATTTTAATAACAAATAAATCTGCATTGTAAAATTAATTTCGAAATTAAGTGTAAGCACAAAATGAATTTATTAATACATAAAAATTTAACATACCTATATTAAATTATTACTATTTAACGCCACTTTATTTAAAAATCTATTAATTTCCTTATGATAGTAGATGTGTATATATTTATATGTAAATGCACAGATCATTATATACATAGAGTAATAGAATCTAAAATATTTATTATTCAATTTTCCAAAAAATATTAGTTTTATTCAATTTTATGAATAATTTTAGCTATATAATCCCTATAAATATTTGATACTGCAACTTTGTTAAAGAATTGTTTAGCTATTTGATAATAATAATATATACATGTATGTGTGTGAGCAAATTTGTGGCCATTAAAAGTAGTACAACAAGCAGTACCACACACACAAAATTTACATAGCAGGAAAAAAGATGCTGTGATATGCAAATGACTAGCTCTTCAATGAATGTCTTCATCTAAAAGAAGAAATTATACAGCATGTTTCTCACACTCAAAATAAATTTTAAAATTATTGCTCAATGAAAAGTCTTTGTGATGCCATGTGTAAGAAAAACTTGGCAGCACATTTCTATCTTTGATAAAAGCGAAATTACAATATCATTGCCACTTTAGTAGGCCCAGATCCCATCAGAATATAGGCTCATTGGGTTAGAATGGCCAATGGAATATAGTGCAGAATTCCAGAGGTCTAATATTAATATCCCATATAGCTGAGAAGACAGATACTATTAACTGCTATTTTCCAGGATAATTCACTTTAAAATGGTGAAATATTTTTTGTAAACTGAAGGTAGAGTTCTTTATATATATGAAAAAGATTGTAGTGATGATAAAATGCCTGAAAAGCAAAAATTAAAATGCATTTTTCACAAACTTTTTTTTTAATTTTTTTTAAACAGTTTCTAAAATACCAAAACTATATTTACACAAAAACAAAATTCCTCACACAGCATTGAACAACATTCTTCATAAAAAAGATAGAAAGAATATTATGAAAAGCACACTGATGTATCACAAAGTTTGATTACAGAAAGTGTTTAAATCAAACCTTCAATGTGTTGAAAGTTTTACTTTCACCCTAAAGGTTTCATTCAGAATAATCTCAAAAGTGCCAGTCATTTATAGTTTTCAATAAAAAGCTATAAAAAACTGCATTGAAAACCTTGACAATAATACCATCATTCACCTTTTAAATTAGAAGGCAAGAATGAAACAAATGTTAATGTTAATACAATAGAAAATTAAAAAATAGTTCAATCAAGATATTCGGAACTTGGAAATTTTAATATCATAACAGATAAAACTTCGGTGTTAAGTGCTAACATGGATGGATGTGAGAAAATAAAATTTTCAATGAGAAAAAGCAAATATTCAAGAGAAGATGAAGTAGAAAAATATTCAAAAAGTTGTAAAAAAATTTTTTTTTGATTGATTATGAAGTGAATTCAAATGAAATTGATACCATCATCAATTTTCAAGATGGATTGGGAGTTTTTAGGTTTGAAAGGGAAGATTGCTTTTATTATGAATAACTGCCCTGACCACAGTCATACAAATTTAAAAGCCACCAAAATTATATTTTTATCTCTTAGATTTTGCAGTTCTTCAATCTCTGTACCAAAGTATTACTTAAAAATTTAAAATTATTATAAAAATCATATAAGATTTGATCAAATTTTTAAATGAAAATAAGAAATTTGTAATGAATGTTTGGAATGCAATAAACCACAACAGATAGAATTTAATATCTGAATACCAGCTTAAAATATTTTTGATATGCAGGATTTGTGTCCCAGGAAAATGAAGAGTAAAATGTAACTGAAGTGAGAAACCTTAAACTAGATTTCGATAACACAGCAAATTTCATATTTACAAAATCACAAGCTCCTGATGTTCTAGATCACAAATTGATAACTTTCTCTTGAAAATTCTTTTAAAAATATTTTCTTCACTGATTCCCTCACATTTTTCTCCATAACATACAACATACAATACAATTACAATAATTGCACAAAAATCCTTTTAAATCAACAAATAAATTAAGAACATTAATTCAAAATTAGATGAAATCTTTTCAACCTTCCACTGAGCTATACAAAGTATATCTCACATTCCTAATAATCTAATGGGGATCCATTAGAAACTTCTGTCCCAGATACAGATGCTTTTTTACATCAGTTAAATACTATCAACTCTGAATTACAAATAAATCAGATTTTGGAAAGAATAAAAACACTTTAATATTAAATTAAAATTTAGATTGATACTTTCTGTAATTGTGTTGTTCTGTAGAATATCATGTATGCAACATGAGGAATAATTAAATAAAATTTCATACTATGTAAACATAATTTTTTGATCGATAAATGAGCATGCTATTGTTGTAAACAATAAAGTACAAGAAAATTAAATATTTTTATAAATGCTTTTAGCTATTGAAGCATTTTCCAGATGAACTGTTTCTAATTTATAAAAATATAATGCTGAAAACCTAAAAATGTATGTGGTAAATATAGTTACACAGGAGTTTTTATTATTATTTTTTTTAAGTTCAAAATTTATGTTTCTCAATGATGATTTATTGAGTTTACTGTACATATATATAAATATCAAATTTCAGAGATTGTTATCTGTGTTTTTTAACATTGCTTTCTAAATAGATAACTGGCAAATATTTTTTTTTTTTTTTTTATCAATTCAGAAAATAATTGTTTCCTCAATTCAATTGTTTTCTGAATTAAGGTAAGGTCTCAAAAAATTTGCTGATACATAAATAATGTATCAACAATAACAGAACAAAAAAGCTGCTGTACAATGAATTTTATATTTAGTAAAAAATTTATTTTTAACATATCTGCAAACCAAAATGAAAGTCTCATTTAAAACAAAATACAAACAAATATTTTTTCTCAAAATTAATGTAATCCATATTTTCTAGCCAAAAAATAGCTCCAAATAAAATAAAAACTTGAAATATGAAATTTTTTTGGTAAATTTGTGAAACAGGGAAATAATGTGGTTTAACTCATTTTTTTTAGCAATTAAACATAATAATTTAATTAATACAGATTATAAATTTACAAATTATTTACCTAAATGTAGATAATATATTTATCTATTAAAAAATATATATAAAAAAATCAATATTGTGTATTAATTTTAAAACACGAACAGAATATTTTAAACATAAAATAAACTTACGCCCAAAAGTCTTCCACTGTGTCGAAAGTTGTGATTTCCATTAAGTTTTCTTCCCAAGATTTCGTTCGGTCATTTTTATAAAACCATAAGCTCCATTTATTTTGAAGAGGGTGCTTAATAGTCATTTCAGGTGGTACTTCCTCAGTTGCAACAGGACTCTATAAAAGTATCCATGATTTATAATTAAATTTCAATGAAATTTTATTTAGGAAATAATTCAAATTTTAAGGTAACATACATTTAGATAATAAAATATACTAAGCAAGATGTATAGCATTTTTCTTTATTTAAAAAGTAATAGAGCTTTAAAGAAATATTTAAGTACTAATAAGATGGGATCTAGGCAATTACACATAATCATTTTTAAAATACTAAAATGCATTTGAATCTACATACATAGCAGAAAAATGCACGTTAGAATTAGATAATATATAAAAAAAATAATAAACAAGCATATTCTTGCCCATTTTACATAATATAAAATATTTTCTAACTTATATTCATAAAAATCGAGAATTAAAATTTCAAACTGAGAACCTTAATTCAAAAAATTTTAATATTAAATTCATAATTCATTTAGTTTGAAATTGTTAACTTATAAGAAAAATAAGAGAATTAATTATTACACCACATTTTTAAAAAATGCAAACTGTAGGACACAAGTGTTGTAGTGATTGTTCTTTTAAATCTAAAAGAAAGCTATATAAGTGGAATAAAATTTAACATAGTTTTATTTTAAGATGCCACCAATAAATTTTTTACCAAATGACCGAACAAAATATATATATCAATCAATTACTAGCTTTTATTCATAAAAATGTTTTTAATGCATTAGGCAAATTTACACAAACATAATACAAAATAAATAAGATAAAAATAGAAAATCTGCAATTCGTACATTGAGGCTCAAAATATTTAACAGCTCTCAACATTGAGAGTGGAGGAGGGAAATGAGTGGCCTGATTAGTTAGGGCACAGTTCTCATTGTCAGGAGGTTTTCAGTTTGAGCCCTGGGTTCATCAAAGATCTTTTGTTTCTTAATGGTGCTAAAGGCACATTATATCAATATATAATATAAATTGCTTTATAAAAAAACAGCATTTTGTCATGAAGCTTATATGCAATAGAAAAATAAAAGGTGATAGTCATAATTTAAAATTACACAAAATTGCATTATTTCAGTCAATAAGAATATTGGAAATGACAAATGGTGGATCAAAATAGGAGTATACCAGTAGTTTCAAAGTCAATTCAAACAATTAATGCTGCTATCAAAATTAAAATTTCAAAAATATTGAATGAATTTAGATTTTAGCTGCAAACAAAAACAAATTTCTCGAAACCTTCTTTAAAGATTTGTATGCAAAAACACAACATTCATTTAATTATTTTTCTATAAGGACTTTAAAAAGAAAGATAAGAAAATTAGGTTAGCCTATACTTTAGGGTGCCCCCTTGATTATCGCTAAATTGTGGTCACGGTTGATCACTAAGTTGGGCAAAACCCAATCGTATTCTGATTGCAACAGAACGATTGATTGTTCTGTGCCAACAAAAATCGCCAATAGAATCGATAGCCAAACAAAAATTGCCAAGAGGGTACCCATAAATATAGTTTTACCGAAAATTATACCTCAGATTTTTTATAATAACCTCATACAGTCCAACATAGTATCTCCACTAAATTTTTAATTTAATTCCATAATGAAATAGCAAATGAATATTTTATAAAAATGATTTAAAAGTATTTCATGTGCATAAGGATAAAAGCATTGAAAAATATGTTAGATTCCCTTATTTTAACTAAGAATGCTGACTCTCATCACAATTATTATTAATGATAGTAAGACTATGAGTTTACTATAAAAGAAAAGTAAAATGATATTACTTTCTTAAGGTAATATTAATTTGTAGTAGTATCAAAGCACTATAATGAAGCAAATAAGATTCGATGCACTTAAAAGAATCAAGAGAGCTTTCTTAAATTATTAAAATTTTGTACAGCTAGACAGAATGATTAAAAACTGTAAAATATTGAGATCCTGTAAACACAATAGCCAAAATCATATCCCATCATATAAATAAATAAATCATATAATCCCTCCTAATATCTCTTTATATATATATATATATATATATATATATATATAAAATTACAATTGTTATAAATAGTATAAATTAAATTATAAAACAAAGTCATTATAGTTTTCTGGAAATATATTATATATAGTAACACCTTACTTTATATATACTAAATATAGGATTCTAAATATAGAATTCTAAAATATAAGCCTATTATTAATCTTTTTCTTAATTTAAGTTTCAAATTTCTGCATAAGAATTTATAGTATGTAGATTATGTGTGTGAATATAATATTAAATAATTTTTTTATTACAATACATTAACAATATACACTAAGAAAATAAATTAATGTTTAATCCAAATATTAATTCATTATACAAAGAGGTATAAAAGGTTTAATCAACAAAATTTCAACTGATATTTCCAAAAATCAAATATTTAAAACAGTGTTTTATCATAGAATAGTCTGATTGATTTTCCCCTAATTTACAATGAAAAACTTATTCAACACCAGAGTCAATAATTTAAAACATATTCCAAATAATGAAATTTAAACATAGCTGAACTGAAGGCCAACATTTCAATCATTTAGTTATTAGCTTAGAAGCACCTGAGAGGGGATTCTTACAAATTTTAAGACTTAAAAAATTTACATGCATTACATATGTAAATATATATATGCATGTATGTGTGTATATATACATACATGGTTGTAACAAGTTTTCCACATAAAATGATCTTAATAAAGTTAAGAAAAAACATGAAAGTAGAATTTTAAGTGCAAGTAGTAACCACCACCCAAGTGTATGATTTTCTGGCAAAATTTCAGTAGTTTTTCAAAACCTTCAACCCAGAAACTTGGTGATCGCAAGTTTCGAAAACAGATCAACCTCATTGTGGAAGTCTTGTGCAGAATTTAAGATAACATCATCAATATGTGACTACAGGAAATAAAAAAGGTAGAAGTCTAAATGAAGCATATCAGGGCTATATGATGGTATGACAAAAGATGCCATTTAAGTACACAGAGTCAAACAGGTAAACGAAGACACGCGTGATCTTATTTTATTTAGATGAATCAGTACCTTCTTGCACTAAGTTCAACAACTAAGTTCTTCTAAGTTCAAAAATTGGATTTGATTGCAGTATCAACACAGAATAGCATTTGGATGTACCCCTTATTAATGATCTAAATTTTTTTTATCTAAAATCCAATCCATAAGAAACATTGAGGGGTGCAATTTATACACAATAAACATTAAAAGTTTGGTAGAATATCATTTGGTTGTCAATCAAGTGCATACATTTATTTGAGGCTAAACATACAGAAGGCATTCGTAGTGGGATGCATGTGCGAAATTAAAGAACCAGCTGTAGCAAAACTCTTTCAACTAAGCAGATAAAAATTTTTTTTCTTGTCTTCAAATATATTAGTGATAATAAAAATCACAGAAATGCACGTTTCCATGGCTGGAAATTTAAAAAAATACATCAAATCTCATGTAAATCTTCTTGTTTCTACTTACGTAACTCATGAAAAAAGACATTTTTAGCAAATTTTATCTAAAATCCAATCCACAAGAAACATTGAGGTGTGTATTGTATACTAAATAAACATTAAAAGTTTGGTAAAATATCATTTGTCTTTCTGATAAAGCGTACACTTACATTCAATGAAATTCTACTTTAGAAAAACGGGTTAAATCGGGCAGAAGATAGCCCGTTTTTCTCAGTGAATATAATTGTTATAATAAAACGGACACCTAATAGCTTTAAAAGTGATTTTTATGCTGTTTGCAATCAACAGTTTGTGTACTAATTGGGTATTTTGTCAGATAGGGTCATCCATTAATATTGAATTTTATTGCGAACTTTGGTTGGTTGGGTTTTGTGACACAAGGTCCAAAAAAAATTGCACTTTGTGGCACTATTTACATGCATAACAGGAGCAGACCAAACCCCTTTCTAGCTTGTCTTTGTTAAAGTACATCTACTTTTTATTTCAATTGATGACTCATTCCAGAATTTTGTTCTTGCATTGATGTTTGAAGAGATTAGTAGAGGCCTGAACACATCTGTCCTCATCTGCTTGAGTTGGCTAATATGCCACCTAGCAACTGAACTTTTACATCAAGTTTTTATGATGCATAGTTAATGGACATTGCACTAATGTGTAACTCCTTGATAGATACTGATTTTCTCTGGCAAGTTCTTACTGTTGAATCTCATTAACACATATAGGTCAGCTTGAGCACTCTGCTTCTTGAAAGACAATCCTTGTTTTTGAATTTTTGGTACCAAACCTTCAGCGTTGTGATACAATATTACCTAAAATTATACACAAGATTTGGTAACATTCAGTAGCTGACTTTTTCAACAGAACTAGTAATAAATGATGATTTTAATCTGGTAGTGCTATAATTCCATTTAACCCCTTAACTGCCTAGAAAAACTTACGAGATTCGCTCCCCAGTGCCACCGTTTTCACACAGGTGATGGCAGTTATGCGTTGTATCGGTGGAAAAGAAGAGGCACGCTTGAAATAGAAGTAACATCATCACAACAGATATTTTAAACAATGTCAAGGACATTTTATTGCATTTCAAAGCCATGGGTCAAGCTTTACTAATAGCAGAGTATTGCAGAAAAGCCTATTTTCGTAAGCTGTATCTATACGCCCGGGGCAGTTAACGCATCGGCTAAGCGCGGGGTATATATACGCTCGCGGCAGGCAAGGGGTTAAGACATATTGTAGTTAGTAATAAGAATTTGAATTTACAGATCTCACAACATTAGAACAAATCTCTTTTCAAGCATCAAAAATTGTCTGACAAAATATAAATAGACATACCAACATAAATTGTTTATGTAGATGTTATTAGTGGTGGTGGAAAACTTTTGTTACAATCCAATATCATATCTCTGCACACTTAATGATGAATGTATGAAATAAAATTGTAAAAATAATTATGTATAGAGATCATTTTGCCAAAAGAATGTAATTTTTTTTTTATCATTTCTAAATGCAATTCTTATAAAATAAGATTAGTAAATAGATAAATTAATAAAAAATAGCAACAATGTAAGATTCTATATCACTTGGATTAGTGCTGTTTCAGACAGCTAATGAACACTGAGATAGAAATGAAAGGGTAAAATTAATTTAGAAAATTTTTAAGTATTCCACAAAGTAAAAACCACAAAGATTAATTGAAAGTGTTATTAGAAAAATTAAGAATCTATTCTAACAAATTCATTGTGCAGCAGAATCATGTCCTAGAAGGCAGATGCACTAAATCAGGATTCACAAATTTAAAAAGTACACAATCATCATATTATTCAAATCAAACTTTTACCATAATCATATGTATTTAAGAAAAGTAATGAATATGACAAATTGGCAAATATTCCATAAACAGAGTAAGTTGTCATCAAGTTGTTTACCTTTTGGAAAAACAAAAATGAAACAAAGGAAATTAAGAACTAATTACCGTTAATTTGCGCTTTAGGTCCCCTACTCTGCCAACTTGGTGATAAATGTACAGAAGCGTGATAAACCAGACGTTTTTATACCTAATGTGCTCTTTATGGCAACCTCCAGAAGAAATAATATGTGCTTTTTCACGCATGCTCATTAATTGGTTTTTTCTTTTAGCATTTTCATTGGTTGTTAATTAGTTTCAGTTTGAAAAATCGGTCATTTTCATTGGTTGCTAATTAGTTTAAAACCATTAAAAATCATATTCCATTATAGCCATGGTAACAGCGTTTTTGAAAACCCGCCTCACAGCACACTTTCGCCAAGTTGGCAAAGTAGGGGACCTAAAGCGCATTTTCACCCTATTTACAAACTGGTGGAATAAAAAACAAGAAAAAAATGATTTATTGACTTGTATCAGAAATTTACAAATGAAGGCAAATATGTCATTAAAAATAAGAGCAAAAAGAAATTTCAGTATTTACAAATGACCTAAAAACTATTAACTTATTCACAAAATAGTTACATATAATATAGAAAAATTACTGAAATATTTACAAAAGTTAGAAATACATCTTAGTGGCCAAAATAGATTTTTGTCTCCCACAAAAAAACACTCAGACAGAAACTATAACAAAAGTGAAATTTCACCAAGTAAAAGTAGTCATAAAATTTGGCTAATAGAAGAATCCCTCTGACTATAAAAAAATTATTTTTATTATATTTTTCAATTATACAAGTCCTAAGAAATAAGTTATAAAATTGAAGGTACTTTTTTTAAAAATCGAGCAATATAAAAGTTTCTTTCATTCGTTAATCTGCACTTTAGGTCCCCTAATCTGCCAACTTGGCGATAAATGCACCAAGCGTGGTAAAACCGAATGTTTTTATATCTAATGAGCTTTTTATGGAAAACTCCGGAGGAAATAATTTGAAGTGCTTTTTAGCGCATGCTCATTAATTGGTTTTTTCCTTTTGCATTTTCATAGGTCGTTAATTAGTTTCAATTTGAAAAATCGGTAATTTTCATTGGTTGCTAATTAATTTAAAACCGTTAAAAGTCGTATTCCATTATCGCCATGGCAACAGCATTTTTGAAAACCCGCCAAGTATTGGCCCCACAGCACACTTTTGCCAAGTTGGTATAGTAGGGGACCTATAGCGTATTTTCACCCTTTCATTTTCAGTTTAATAACATTATTAAGCAAGCTTATACTTTTGTTTTGGGGATGGATTGTTTGTAGATCAACAATTTTTGCCCTAACAGTAATAAAAACTGGGATTAATAGTTCCAGATGGATCCTGAACACACATCCCAAGACCATGGTGATATTTAAACATTGAACTAAAAGCCCGAGCAGTAACCATTCTCAACAATCTGAATCACATTTATAGCTTGAATACACACTTTTTATATAACTACATAAACATAGATGCCATATATTTTTATTCATTGTTTTTACTGTTCCCATACAACTTTATTTCTAAAAATAATTAACAGTAACAATTCTTATGCTAATAATCACATTATACCAACACAAATATTGTTGACAATTCTTAATAGATTAAATAATCCATTAACAAAAAAGAACTCTTAAATTTTCCCAGAGTCAATATATGTATTAACAATTAAATTAAGGGTAAAACTATTTTAGGGTGCCTCCTTGACAAACATTGCAATTTTTTTGGCTTAGAACAAACAATTGCTCAGTTGCAATCAGAATACGATTAGATTTTTTCCAGCTTGACGATCAACAGCAACCATAACTTGGCGAAAATTAAGGGGGCTCACTTAAGTATAGGCTAACCATTTACAAAAAGTAACACAAAGTTATAAATTTTGCAGTTAGTTTTTCTTATTTGTAAAAATATGTTTTTGATAATATTCTAATAATAACAGATTTACATAGATGGTTCTTACATGTTTAAAAAACAAAAGACAAGATAAATTTTGATAGTCAACATAATTTTAAAAAATTTGGGGGATAACTTAAATAAATGACATTTCCATCAAGTCAAGAATGATATGTAACTTAAGAGTAGTATATTAACCAATTTCAGTTATGAAAAGTAAAATAAAGCAGAGTATGTGTAAATATTATCTAGTTGGCACTTGGATAATGTTACATAATATAATCCTCCTCCTTTTAAATTTTTGGTTGGAGATTAAAACTGTTTGACAATTGGATGTCTAAAAATATTAAGACTAACTTTAGGTTAAATGAAGCACAATTTTTTTTAATGTTTTAGACAATATGTCAATTTTTCCAAATTCTCAAATTATTTAGGAATTTTTTTAGCCAAGTGCTCAATTTCAATACTGAACAATATGGTATTGAAATGTTAGTTTATAACTAACATAATTTCAAAAAATATATTTCTTTATGACTGGAGTTTAATATATTTTAACTTCTGGAATCTAAATTAATAAACATTTCGCACAAAAATAATCTACATCTAAAAGTAAACATTTGTCATTAGATTTAAAATGTAATCAAGGGAATCTAAATATGAAATGATTGTTCTCATAAATCAAAGAAATTAGGTGTCACCAAAGAAAATGGTTGCTTTTAAGCATGTTTTTGTATGCAAAAATGTATAGAAGATAAAAACCAGGAGGGAGAAATCGGATCATTATCCGACGTCGTTGCCCTCATATCATGCGTACCTCTTGTTGTTCCTGATCTTCAGGTGACATCATATTTTTATTTTCAAACACACTAGCAAATAAGTTTGAATAAAACTAAATAAATAAATAGATCACACAACTAAAAAATGCAAAATAATATTCAATAGCATTTATTTTATTAAGCTGCAAATAAAATGTGTATATCTTGTATGAAAGATTGAAGAAACTGCCAGCTAAACTTTCCAATAAATAATAGAAACATTATGGTCTACTTTATAGCATTCGTTTTATTTTGATATTAAAAAATATTTATAAAAAAAATTCCTAACTTCAATAACTTTGAATTTCATAAAATTTATAGTTTTTTGATAAATATATTAACGATTAATAATTTTTTAAAATTTTGTTTTTTAAAAATTATTTTGTTGAAGGTTTTTTATATGTACATTAAATTAAATAAATTATTTCTTGTATTTATAAGATCATTTATATTTCTTAGTACATATAATTTAAGATTTCAAATTTTAAAAGCTATTGTATATTTAAATATTTTAAATCTACATGTTACTCTTTTTTAAAGAATTCAAAATGAAATGCAGTGAAATAAAGAATAAGCGGGATATGCATTAGATTAAAAATAGTGTCTGCTACATGAAACAATACGAAACTGAGCTTAACTATATTTTATACTGATTATATATATGCTCCTCTCTTGAGCTTGATTACATTTTTTAAATTAACCTATAGCCTTTTTATTAGTAGTTTTAAAAAATTAGTGAGTGTACTTTAATTTAAATTACAATCAACAACATAACTGATTATTTCTGAACAAAATGTTAACATCACCGTTGACTCGATTACAGTTTTACTCTGTACATATTTTTATTCAGTCTAAGCAATTAGTATTTTTTAAATAGAGTGTAACTGGGCTTATTTATTAAAAAATGTTTGGGGCTTTACAGTCATTTTAAATTTCCCATGGAAAGCGGTTAAAAAACTGACGATATTTGTTTAGTTTTAAAATAGAATCCTTTTTAATAATTGGACTCTAAATTACGATTCTCTATGACGAAAAAAGTTAAATAATCTATTTTATTACAATGGGCATTTAATTACTTTAGTTTTGTAGCAAAAATAAGCAGTGTACATAATGTGAATTTTTATTGATGCAACTTTTTGACTTGTGAAAGTTTTACACCCTGAAGACATTAAATGTAATGCTTTTAAATAGCATAAACAACATTTTATAAATAATTTCATAGAAATCTGCAAGGAAAATATCTGTTAAGCTTGCACCTTTTGACTGTTTTTATATCACATAAAATTGGATTATTATTTATTCTAACATTATAATCTGTAACCAAATTACATCTAGTTTAAAACTAGTAGTACTTTTTCCGATGTGTTTTCTACATCTTGATATGTATTTATAAATAATATGTTAATATAAATTTAATATTCGTATTTATGTCATGAATTTTGAATTTTTGGATTGGTTAGTGATTCAAAACATTACTTTAAAGTTATTTACTTTAAAGTTATTACAACATTTACTACCTATATATTTCTATTATAATTTATAATGAATATATAGTTTTTCAATGGCTTTTTACCATATCTATTTATAAAATCTATTTTCCTATTTCTATAATCTATTTATTGTATGAATTTTCTATCAAATACTTACTTTATATCTAATATTAAAAGATTGTTAGCATCATAAAAATCCATTTAACTTGTTTGAATTATACTATCTCTTGTATGTGAAATGGAATTATAAAGTAGCCTAGCAACAAACAAGAAATTTACCAAATCATTGTTGTTTGCTTCCAATAAATCCTAAAAAATTTGTTAGCTATAAGGCTCAGTATAACAAACTTTTGAATTTTCTTTCAAAATATATAAGATTGAAATAAAATCACACAGCATTTATAGACTAAAATAACATTTTTGTATAAAAATAATAATTAGCTTTTTTAATCATTGATATTTTCAATCTTACTAAAGCTGAATGTACTTGAAAATATGTATGCACATAATTTTAAATTATTACTATATACATATATATTTTTGAATTTACTCTCACATTGTTATACTATACATTATTTGTTACATATTTCATACATTCACTGTTATTTTTAATTTGATTTTGATGTTTTGATATAAAATGATTTAATTAATATAATTCTATATTTGCACAGTCAATTCAAAGTATAATTTTTTAATTGTTAAGATTATTTCATTTGTGATAATTTTATTTTGTTAAAAAATATTTAATATATTTCTTAAATTTTACTTTATTAATTTGACTTAATTCTTAATTAATTTATACTATTATATTTACTAAAAATAATTTATTTTCAGTTAAAAATAAATAAATTTTGTATCATAATACACTAGATATACATCTATGCCATAAAGGTGCAGATAAGTATATGAGTATCACATTTTGAAGCAGTTTTAAAGGGACAAAGTATTAGTCATTGGTGATTTTGCTTAGAAATAATATTTCCGATAATATTTTAGAAGACTACCAAATTGAACTAGTAAAAGTAGAATAATACCCTTCATTAGTTATAATAAACACATGTTTATTTTATTTAATAAGTGCATGCTTTGTTTATTAGATACTTATGCCTACTTTTTAAAATAAAGCATCCCATGTGATATTTTTTTACATTTCTTTGAGTAAAATATTTAATTAGATAATAACAATTATATAACATATTAATTACTTAGTAGAGGATTTGGCATCTAAATGGTTAGCATTCTGGCCTTTGGTTCAATAGTTTGTGGATTCATATACCACCATAGATGTGGATGTTTGTAATGGCTTGGATTCTATTTGAAGCTGTAGGCTCCATACTAATTAACCCTTGTGTGTAAAAATAGTCTCAAATTAGTTAACATAGGAAAGCCAGTTTACAATTTAAGATTACATTTTTTAATATTCTCTTCAAATTTTTTATTTTGGTTTCAAATAAAAAGTCTTTAAAAATTGCCTTTTAGTGCTTACAACTTATTTAATATTTATGTTAAGAGTTTTGATTACTATTTGTTATACTATTGAAAATTATTTGTATATTGGGTACTTAAGTATTAGCATCATCACAGCCAATTTTGTGTCGAGCCAATATAGCGGTACAGTAATTGTTGCTTGATATCATAACAACAAAAGAAACTAATAAGAAAAGATTATGATTCATATGTGTTTTAATTTAAAAATAATAGTACTGTGATTAATAATAAATTTGGCTGCAACGATACTAATATTTAAATACTGTATATTTAATTATGGAATAATGCATTGTTAATTTTCATGATTCCAAAAGCATTTTATAAACCTTGAACTTGTTTTCTTTTTATAAATACTAATTCTAAAGTACAATGATTTTTTTAAAATTACTAAGCATTAAAATTAGAAAAATTTAATACTGAATTTTGTCTTTTATAAGATTTCTTATATTAAAATCTTAATGTTTCTGTTTTTAATATTTTTTTTTCTTAATTTTAAATGCTTCATGCATTTATTTTGTTTAGCTATAGTATTGCTTTCTTTAATATAAATTTTTTATGGAATATTTTTTAAAAAATATTGCAAAATTTTATTTGTCCAACTGTAATGGTGTATTGTAATTATTGATTTTTTATTTTAATATTAAACCAATTTTACGGATTATAACTTTTAGGGGAAAATCTTGTGAAAGCTACTCCATATGATCCTAATGTAGTAAAACAAGAAGAGAATGAAATTTAATCTTTTGTAAATAATCCTTTAATCAAAGAATAATGAATTCTTTTGGGTTTAAAAGTAAGTACATATATTTTAATATTTATAAAAGTTATAGTTAAGTCCTATTGAATGCTTTTGAAATGACATGATTACATAAAATTATGCAATTTTGTATGTTTTGAGGATTAAAATATTATGGTTCCAGATATTTCCTTGTATTTTCCTATTTCAACAAATGCTAAAATATTTCATACAATTTATCAAATGTGTATTACAAAATTTTTAAAATGACTAATATATAATTTGTTAAGTATAGAAAGTAATATAATGTTTTTTATATATATAAGGGGTAAAAACAAATGGGGGGAAAGGGATTCAATGTGATTAATAAAAAAATTATTTCTTATTATTAAAATAAATAATTTTATAAAATTTATAGATTAGACAAAAATTTTATGTATATAGTAATTAAATTTGTTCTTAATAGATTAGAATGCTTTTAAAAATATGCCAACTATAGCTGTAAAAAATTATAGTAATATAACAGAAATTAATTATTAATTAAAATAGTTGTGCAATTTGCTTTATAATAAGTGTTTTAATAGTTTATATTATAGTGTATGTGTAGTTTTAAAAATTTGTTCCAAAATTGTTATTTCAAAATTTACACAGATTAAATCAATTTTTAAGAATTCTTCTGCTTAAAAACTAATTTTCAAAATTTTATAAATTTTTTGTAAATTTATTGAATGCATTGATGTGATATAAATTATTGATGCTCTCAGTTTTATAACAAAAAGGTCACTCTGTAATTTTTTTAGATATTTCTAGGTTCTTAAAATAATATTTATTTAAGATATACATTTTTTCTTGACTTTTTTTTATTTAATACTTCATTTTATTTTTTTATGCAAATTTTAAGTGTTCAAATGGTCTCCTCCAGCATATATATTCTTCCCTAGGAAATTTCTAAAAATGTTTGAATCTTATGTGTTTTGAACTGAAATAGAATTTTTATAGACCATATTCTCCTTTGCCCTTCTAAACAAGAAGTGATCCAGTCTTCTAGATTGCAAAGATAGCTTTTGCATTGTAGAATTTTAACATTACAATGAAACTTTGCCCTGATGATAAAATGCCCCATGTGGAGGCATTATCATGTTTATTGTATAAATCTATCATTTATAACTATGTGTTTATTTTACATGTTTTCATTCTAGCATTACAATAACTGAAATGTTTATTTATATGCTATGATTATTTAAAATGTTCTGATTAAAAAACTGTTTGTGATACATTTTTATATATGGCTTTTATTTAGATTTTTGGAAATATTTTACATTTGAATAATTTAATGCTACTTATAACTTAAGTATTTGCTTGCAGTCTTAGCTTAGTTAAAATGTTCTAATTTTATTTAAAATACATTTCAGTATGTCATATTATTTAGGTTAATGATAGCGATCCGTACTTATCAGTTCATTTTGTCTTTATTGTATCATATATTTATTGTGCTATTAGTTATTTGTATGCTATGCTTATAATTTATGTATCTATATATTAATGTACTTTAAGTGTCAGATTAAGTATTAAGATATTTCAATCTTACCTGAGGGTGTAATCTCAGATATATTCGACAAAAAGAACATATCACTCACCTCCAGGGTAAAAATAAGAGTTAAAAAAAAAGGGTTTCTCCAAATGACACATAAAACTCGTTGCTAAAGTGTATACTCATTTTTATACAAATTTTTCTTGAATGAATTTATTTCGTGTATGGTGGCAGAAATATTTAATTCCTACTGTATAATTAAAAAAGTTCCAAGATTAACATTTTCCATATGGCAGACACATTATTTGATATTACAGTCCATGGTAAAATTCTGCTTTGTCTATGCTGGGGGAATGTTTAATTTTGTCACCAACTATTATATAAATGTTACTATACAATTAAAAATCTGATATTTTGTGGTTGAATATAATTTCAAATTTTTAATATTGAGATTCCATATATTCCTGATTATTTAGCTACAAAAACAAAACATAACGAGATTTTCAAACAGAACTCTAAAATAAATTTTTGAACAAAATTTTAAAGTAAATATTCAACCAGAACTCTAAAATAACTTAACAAAATTAAAAGATAAACATTCTATAAAAGTCAAGCATTATCAAAATTCCAATTAAATTTCACACACTTAAGAATCCATAATATTTTAGAGGGCTCATAAATTTTTTTTTTTTTTTTTTTTTTTTTTTTTTTTGTGGACTGGTAATCCATAGATTTGACTCATTTGACATCTGTACCAGGTAGTAGGATTTAGTGCAGTTTAATACAAGATAGACCATTATTTCCAAATGTTTATGTAGGTATTGTTTTTTTATTTAATTGCATTTTAAAATCATAATATTTTCATGTAAATTCCATTTTTCTTTTCATCGAAAATTTATTCTACTTTAAATTAATTAGTTAATCAATAAAAAAGTTGTATGATATGGTTCAGATTATCAAATATAATCTTTAATTTTTTTCTGCCACTTGTCCTCGTATTATTATTTTGTGTATATTAGTGACCATCATGTCAGCATAAGTGATTGCTGAGAATTTACCCTCTTTTTTTTATTTTCTTTTGGAAATACTTTATTTTTTCTTTGCTTTTGTTGTATAAACTTGAAATATATTCCTGCTGAAAACATGACCTTGATAATCATTTTTCATTGAAATAATTATTTAATATTATTTAATTTACCAACTCTCTGTACTGTCTAACATCTATGATTATGAATTTTTGTTACTGTATTGTGAATTGAATGCATTCTGCCAAACACTTAGTGTAGGTTCCATTAGTAAAGAATCAAATCATGCATTAAAAACATAACTTATTAATAAATTTAAAATCTCATATATTGCCTCGTTCTATCAGTATATTTTTTGCTTTTCTTGGATGTTGTTTAAAATTAAACTCTTATAACTATTAATTTCGTTGATAAGTATTTTGTATGTTTTTATAAAAATTTGTTAGTTATATACTATATACAAAGTTATATACTACTAAGCATGAATTTTTGTAATAGATCTTATAGCTCCAAATTTAATTTAACTCTGGTTTTTAAAATTTATTTGAAGCTCCAAACTATTTGTTAATTTGAGTTTGATGTAAGAAAGAGAAATTTCTCTTTTTTTTTTCTATTTGATGAATATAGATGAGACTTATTTTTTTCATTAAGTAATCATAAATTGTGTTACTAAATTTAGTTTTTAGAATGTATTCTTTCTCTTAAAATTATATTTTCAGTTTATAATTACATTGAAGAAATTGAAAAGTCTGCTGATTTATTTAAACGTCAATTAGAAGAGGAGAAAAAAGAACTGGAATGCACTCAAACAAAAGTGTCTAAATTATTAAATTCCTTTCACTTAAAGGTATATTGTTCTATAATTTTCCTATATATATGCTTGTGGTAATAGTGTTTATATAGTTTTTCTATGTGTATATGTCAAGACTTAAAAACACTTTGAATTGTTTTTTTTCTTCATATCTTTGCAATTTAAGTATTTTATTTTTGTATGTAATCAGTTTAGTTGCTACATACAGAGAATTTACATATTCAAAATGCATATATAATTAAAATATTTTGTACTTTATAAAAAAAGTAATTATTGCCTTTTCTTCATACTGATTCTTTGACTTTATTTAAAGTTATTTATTCTATAAATTTTTGTCTGCTCTGATTACTGATTATTAGTATCTGTTATGAGGACCTCTGAAATGGTGTTTCTATAATTTGAATAAGCTTTAAGTTGTTTTATGATCTAAAAAAGCACACTCTTTAGTTTTAGATAAAATTTCCTTATAAAATTATAGAATCAGAATTAATTTTCACTTATAATATCTATATATTTCCTAATATAAATGTAATAACATATTTTATTTACTTGCTATAATATAAATTTAATAAAAAGAAGTTTCATTTTTGTCATAGCTTAATATTAATTATTCTGGATAGCACGAACAAGTAAAAAATATTCTTGATATTGGTCAGTGTTATGAGGACATCTAAAATGGTGTTTCTATGATTGGAATAATTATTTAAAAGAAATAGTATTACCAGCCTCCACACTACAGGCCTTATATGATAACAATATATATGCAACGTGTGCATTAAATTTTATTTAAAAAAATAAAAATCTAAATCTGTAGTATTTCAATTGAATTATATCAAATCTGAGTCTTTTTAGAAAGAGAAAAATGCCAAAATTAATGAAAATTGTTGTTATTCCAATAATAATTTTTTTTATTTATTTGTCAGTTTAGTATATTTTGAAAAGAATAAAATAAATTGAGTTTTAAAAAGGATTCTCATTAATATAGTATAAATAGGTCTGAATCTAAAATTTCATAACTAGGCATTTACACATGAGTGGTTATGATTATTTATATATTTGATGACTAACTAACCATACTTATTGCAGAGAAAAATTATTCAATTAATTGGCTTAAAAGAGTTAAATTATTTTTAAGTCCAAATAATCAAATATATTCTCTATAAAATTTAAAAAGTCATATTTATTATAAATAAAAAGGGCATAAAAAATTTTTATTTTTATAGTAATTCCAAATCATCGTTTTTAATTATATATTTTTAATTCCTACAAAATATACAAATTGTTGTCTTCAGTTACAGCATACTTATTAATGTAATTATTTAGTTTTATTTAGAAATATCTGAAAAATTAAATTTTTTTAGCATTGTAAATATTCTGAAACTTGTATTATCTCTAATAATCCTTTAATTTATTTAAATTTTGATTAGTTTCACGTTTTTATAGAAGATAAATATTTAATCAAAATTTTATTTACTATATTGGAAATCAAATAAAGTTTTTCTTATGGTAAAACATTTTTTTTGGGGGGGGGGTATTAAATATGCATTCTTTTTCAATGTTTTATGAAAATAGAACATTGAAAAGAATGCATCAATTTTTACTATTTGAAGAATATGAATCACATCCTTTCGTAGAACAACAAAAAGAGTAGAATATTCTTTTGATCAATAATTACTCTTTACACATTTTTTAATATTTATAAATTGTTGAAAATGACATAGTGGTAGATGATAATGTTTTTTCAGAATGGAAGTTCAAATCTTGCTTTTGTTGAATGATATGTTTATGTCTACATGTCCTTCAGAGTGAGTGCTTAGGAATTTTCTGGGAATTCTTTGCAATATGTTATCTGTTATCTTATAAAATTCTACTCAAAAACAAGTTTTCAGATATCTGAAAGCATTTTTTCCTTTTTTGACTATTCATTATACAGGGCAGTTGTATAAAAAATTCACCAGGAACTAATGTGGGAAGTCCCCACACTGTCCTTGTTACTGATTACCATATTTTCCTGTATATAATCAGCTGATTATGTGTTAACAAAGTTTCGCATTTTGTTGTGTTCGCATAAGCAACTGCAGATAATATGGTTAAAAAAAAAAAAAAATCTCTATTACAAAAACTTACAAGAAAGTTTTTAAATAAATGCTGTTTGTGTTTTATAAAATAAGGAACATGGCACCACGACACGGCTGACTTATTTCTGCTACTATCAACTTTGTCCAATTACGTTCAAAAACAAACTTGGTTCCTCAGAGATATTAGCTATTTGCTGACATCTATTCGCATTATGTCTTGACGTGAGCTGTTCATTCTTAAAATCTTTAAATTCCTTTATCGTCATAGGGAACCGAAAATGTTTAAATTATGCTGAAGATTTTAAATTAAAAATTACAGGGAAGATGGAAAAAAAAAACTGGTGACAAACCTGTTAATGTAAAGTGAAAAACCAAGCATGCGTGGTACAAAAGAAAAATGTATTCAATGTGCAGTTTGACAGTAATCCATTTTTTTCATTTAATTTTTAACAAAACAACTATATTTTATTTTTAAAATATGTCTAACTTCGTTTTAAAAGTTATTAAAAACTAAAAATTTATTTCTTGAAATGATCGCTCTTGATTGATCTCTTCATTGCAAAATAGAATCTCAGTTTATCACAGTTTGTGATAAAGTGAGTACAAACAGATATTTTTAATAATAAATGTTTTTTTGTACAATATTTTAATCATACTGTGTATTTTTTATTATATATGACATGCACCTTATTAACTGTATATATTTTCAACTATTTGCTGAAAAATTGCTGTGGATTATGTGATGCTTTTTTTCCTTTTATGTGAAAGAAGGTCTTGCAGATAATATGCAACTTCAGATTTATATACAGGAAAATATGGTAACAGTCAAAATAAAGAATTTTTTATGCTGTTTAAAAGTTGAAGTTGCTGATGTTCAAAGAAAATATTAAAAACAAAAAGACTCTTAAATTCAAATAATCTCATTTGTAAAAATTGAGTAACGTTTATTTCAACAGGTATTTTAATGTTACCTCAAGTGTTAATTTCAGATGGATTGTTAAAAACATATGTAAGAAAGCTGAAATCTGGTAATTTTGAAGGATGTTTACCTTTCCTCAAACTATTTCCTCTATGGAAATTTAGATATTTTTTTAGAAAAATTGAAAAAGTTGTGCCTAATATAAATATGTATTTAAGTATTTAAGGAATTTTTATTAAGACTCAAATTCAAGAAAATTTGTCTTTTTAATTTATTTTTTCTAAAAATCAGATTGAAAAATTCTCTTAGACTTAACTTATTTTTTTTTTATCAATTTAATTTTATTGATCATAACCTATGAAACTGAGACACTTTAATTCAAAATATTAAAAGTAGTTTATAATATAGTATTAGTGAAAAATACTTTAAAATTTTGATTTCTGAAACCAACATAAACTTATTTATTAAAAGTACCATAATTTCCATATCAATTTATCAAAATTTCTTAATTATTGATTACTGTTTTTTTAAAAACACTAAGTTTTTTCTTGAGTTAATTTTATCATTCTGATATTATAATGAAAATTTAATCAATTATAAAATTTGTCCCATTCTTATGTAGTTCACTGAAGTAAATGTATTTATTTCAATTAAAAATTTTTTTATTTATTAAGCTATTATTTTAATTGGCAATAAAAATACAAAATTTTAAATTTTATTGAATTATAAATGTTAATTAAATTCTTTATTAATATTTACTGGTTATGTGTTTTATAATACCACTTAAAGAAGCAGAAGATTCTAAAGCTTTACTGTTTCTGTGTGGGAAATTTGTTTCTTATTCTTAATATAATCAATTGGCACAATTTGTCCTTTTTGGACCTTGTGCCATAAAACCAAACTAACTAATTATAATCAATATAACATAAATTTTTAGAATATTTTCAATACACTCATTTTTCTTTTAAAATGTGAAATTAGAAAATCAAGCTTTTCTATCTTATATTGTTTTTATAAAATATATTTTTCTTTTAAAATATGAAATTAGAAAATCAAGCTTTTGTTAGAAACAGAAAGGAGCAAGCATGAAATATAAACAAAAAATTTTAAATTTGATTTTGAAACATTATTTTCTACAAATAAAGTCTTGTTGAATTTATTAATTCTTTATCGTACCAAGTACAGGTGTAAAAATTTTGGTTGGTTTCCACTATTTTTTCTGAAATTTTCAAAATTTGTTGATTAAGGAAAATAAACTCTGCATTCAAAAATTTTATATGCTGTTATATTAATATTTTCACTTTTAATAATGTTTTAAATTTTTAATTTTAGAATTTTTTTCTTTTTTCACTTTTTGTTCTGCACTTAGTATATATAAATTTCAGCAATAAATTAAAGATGAAAAATATTTAACGTTTGTAAGTTCGCCTTTTTCTGAATAATAAGTTAATATCATATCTGAATTGATCCCATTCAAATTTGGTGGAAAAATAGTAGTCTTAAGTATTGTTTCATACAATACTTATTTAAGTTTAGCATAAGATTTAAGAAGAATATACTTGCAAAACAGTTATATAAAAATTAAATTAGTTGACACATTGTTACTTTCATTACTTCATACATTATTTTAAAATTTATAAAATATTTACTTATTAATCTATTGAATTTAACAAACATGTTAAATAAGATACTCATATAATATTGGAGACTTGAAATTTTTCAAAAAATTCTTAAAAATTAGTTTGAATTAAATATTTAGAATGTGCAGATACCAACCGAATTTTCTATAACAAAGTGTGTGAGTTTTCCAACAGAATAAAACAAATGATAACTATAAAAGTCAAATTTTATTGCATTATCCAAATGTAAGACACAAAACACTGAAACCTGCTACTGTAAAAATTTTGTTTAGTTATAAAATAACTTCTTAAGAATGTAAGCTATTTTAAATGTTTACTTTTATTATATATTAAGTTTCCTTATATTCTTAAGAAATATGAATAACATCGAAAATGTTATTTTTTTAATTAATTAACAGATTTTTAAACTATTAAGAAGATAGTTTTTAAATTGAGAAGAGATAATGCAAAAAAAAACTATAAAATAAAGTAAGCAGTCCATTAAATATTTTATGTATATTTTTATGATTATATTCTATAAATTTACATAATGAAAAAACAGGCTTAAAAGAAATAAAAATGATGAAATTATATAATTTATATTTTACCTATGTGTATAGAATATTTAGTACATATTGAAGTGTCCACATTCATTTGACTTGTTTAAACATATTAATGAGTTTCAACTTTATATCTTTTTAAAGTCCTTTTTAATTTGCTTAAAACTTGAATCATGGGAATCGAATGTTAATTTGCATTGTTATTAAATGTTTTTTTACCAGAAAAATTTTGTTAAATGACATTAAAATATTTAAACAAAATCTATGTATTTAGTTTTAAGTTATTGTTTCAAGATGTTCTTATATTTTAATAAATTTTAATGAATTTTTTTTGAATGAATTGTTTTAAGTCATACTTTACAGTTATAGAAGTTTTTAAATAACCATAGTCTTTTAATTATCTATGTTTAAAAATAGTATAATTTGTTTTAGTTTTAGATTGATAGTTATCTGAATAATTTTTATCTAAATTTTAATTTTCTATGCTTTCCTGGGCCTAAATATTCTTCAGTAAGTATTAGTTTTTTTTTCTTAATTTTTTTACCATAAGATAAAAATGATAATATAAATTCATGAAATAATGTAATATTCTTAAAATTTTGTATCTAAATTTTAATTATGACAGTTAAATTTTATAACTTATTTTGAATAAATGTTTTTATACTTCTATCTTATTTTCTAAAAATTAAAAATTATTAAAAGTACCAGAATAAATATTTGTTATTAGTAAATAGGCCAAATTTATTTATCTTCCTGAGAAATTACTATTATTTCTGTTTACTTTTGGTCAGTGACATCAATTCTCTGATTATGACAACAATCTGTTTGTCACCTTGGTTACATAATTGATCAAAACAAATTTGTTTGCAACTGTCTCCTAGGGATTCAAGTGCATTTTTATATGTAATTTGACTCTTATGTATTTAGCATGCATCTTTTTTATTCAAATGTTCTATTTTGTAGGAAAATTATGAAGATCTTGAGAATTTGGCTCCAATGAAAATTTCTGTAAGTAAAATTTTTTTTTTATTTATTTTTTTTTTTTTTATGTAAATTTGTGCAAATTTTTTTTTGTAATTTAAAGCTCATCCATAGGGAATATATATTTTATCGAATATATAAAATAAAAAGAATTAATTTAAAGGATTTTTTTTTTTTAATTTTTTATTTTTAAGATTTTTTTTAGTGAATATAATATACATGTTACAAAAGGTAAGATATTAATATCTGTACTTTCTTATTTTAAGAATTTGACTGATAATATTAGTTAATTAAAAGTTTTTCAACATTTTAAGCAAAATTTTTAAAGAGTATTTTAATATTATAGTGTATTTTGTAGAAAAAAATTTATATAATAGTTTAAATTTTTAAAAAAAAACTAATAGTTAATTTAGTTTTCTAGTAGGAGTCTGTTTGAGAATATTTTAAAAGAAGATACCCAAAATGTATTTTTGTTCAGTGAAGATAGAGACGAGAAAAGAAAAAGACTTGCAGCAGAACGAAGAGCTGAGTATAATGCATATTTGGAAAAGGTAAGCAAAAATACAAAATATTATAATAAAATTTAAATTCTTCTAGAAAAATACAATGCAAGAAATTTGAAATTCATTATAATTTTTATGGATACTTTTTCTTATTTCAGAATTTCACATTTAATATTAAGTAATTTGTTGAATTTTTAAAGTTATAAATTTTATTCTATAGATTATACAATTAAAATCTGAAATAAAATAAATTATTCATATTTTTCCTAATTAATTATATTTACTCTGTCTCTTTATTTTTGGTAATTTTACAGTCCTTAAGAATAATAATTGTAATAGAATTTCCCATGCTTTTTAAATAATGTTTAATATTTTAATGTTTTATATGATATTTATTTAATTATGTTATTTATTTTTCTTGTAAATGTAATGACATAGAAAATTATGCTAATATTTTTCTATATTACTTTTAATTTGTAACAGTCAATAGGTTTCACTATTTTTTTAGCTTATTTTATCAACATGAAACACTAAGTGCAACAATTCTGTTATATGAATTAAACTTTATTTTTCTTAATTTTTTGACCAATATTATAAATATAAACTCATTTACATAATTTTAATTTTATATTTATCTACCTATAAAACAGCCAAAATTAAATTTGGTTTATTTAATTAAAATTCAATACTGCCTGTTTTAATACATATCTAAATATAAACTGCTTCTTCTTTCTAAGTTTTCCATCATAGTCAATTACCAGAGTTCATTAAAGTTTGTTTCCAATACCAAATATGAACTTTTAATTTAATTTCCTTTCTCTGATCTCAATTTATTACACAAGAGCTTGTAATAATTAATGTTTTTAAGATATTACAAATCATTTATTCTTAGTTTTTTGCATTAGTTGATTAGATGTATATTATCTGGAATTTTTATTATAAAAATAGAATTTAGAATTTTAACTAGCATTTGATTTGATTTTGCAAAAGGTGAATGTTACCCTAGATGTCATAATGCAGCAGGTTTTTTCAATTCCTTTTTTTTTCTTGTAAAAGTATTTTATAGATTAAATTTTAGACAATGAAAACACTGATATGATATAAAAAGTATTTAAACAGTTATTTGAAATATATGTGAAAAATGTCCTTTAATTCTAGAGAGTTATTTAATGAAAATTGTAATTAAGTTATGTGAAATATAGCTGTAAAAATATTTGTTATTTTTTTAATAAATACTATTTGAAGTAAGCCAAATATATATTGTACATTTTTTAAGTTAAAATAAGAATTAAATTTAAAATTAAAAAAAATATCTTGAAATTGTTCTTTTTTTTACCACTATTGATTTTGTTTAACAGAAAAATTCTCTTAATTTCTTAATTCATAAAATAGTTTATTATTAAATATGTTAATATTTTACATATTATCATTATTAAATATTTATCTAACTAAAAGTTTTTGTTAAAATATTTTTAATTCAGAAAGAACAAGAACGTAGTGTAAAGAGAAAAGTTCATGAAGAAATGAGTAATACTACCACTCCAAGGTCTATTCTGGAATCTGTTGATTATGAGACTATTCTTGCTAAACGAAGGGAAGAAGAATTAAAATTTAGGTACTTGCTCATTTTATTTAAAATTTGTTTTTTGTTGGTAAAGAAAGATCACAATGAGAAATCAAACTGAAAAAGCTATTTAATATGAAAAATGTTTTGTTTGATATTTCTTTCAAATGACTTTCTTCAATTTTAATTGAATCTAATCTTTTTATGTGACTGCTAAATACATGAAATTTTTCATCAAATACATACTGCTTAAAACAGAACATATTTCTTTAAATAACATTATGATTAGTATGGAAAGTGTCAGATTTGTAGTTTGAAAATAATTACAGCTTAAACATAACTAAGATTTGCTTATGGTAATTAATGTAGGATTTAAAATATTTATTCTATCTTGGGTGTGGGATAAATATAAAAAGATTATGTGGATGTGCATAAATTTTTCCTTCTGTATTAGGTAATTCTGTCAAATGTTCTTGTAATTATGTTTAGAAAATTAATGTAAAATGTTTAACATAAATTTAAGTATACAAATGTACTGAAATATAATATATAATTTTTTTATCAATCTTAGTTATAAAAAATTATATAAAACTGCAGCATTATGTTTATTACTGATTTAATGTTATTTTCTGGTTATTGATTATCATTAAATAGTACTATCTTTTAAAGAATAAAGATATTCCTTAATTATTGTATTATATCTAATTTATTGTTAATAATATTTATACATTATTTTTAATTTTTTTAGAATTATTTTCTACTAAACAAACTGAAACACGATTATAACACATAAATAGTAAATTGCTGTTTAATTAACTTTAAAATTAATTTACCAATTACTTTCGAAATATATTTTTCATCCAGTTCAAATTAAATACTTAATAAAATAAGCACTTATATATATTGCTATATCTTAGTTGTAGGATAAATTTTTGTTTATATAACATATATATTTGAATTAAATCCAGTATCTTTAATATTGACATCAATGAATTATTATTTAAAAATAAAAATAAAAATTCATTCAATTTTACTAAAATTGTTTTCACTTTAAAGTTTTACATAGTTGAATAAAGAGCTAATTAGATGAATAAGTAATTAGATAATTTTAATGTGTTCATAAGAGTTTTATTAAATTTAATTTTAAGAATAAATTTTTCATAAATAAATGTTTTCAAATTTATTTAAAAATGTTGTTTCTTAAATAATCTTATATTTTACTTCTTAGATCATCTGAATAGATTTATTGCCAAAAATTTTAAATAGTGATTGTGAAATGTGATTCTAATGACTGATTTTGTTTTAATTATAGGCAACTTAACTATGCAGAGTCAAGTTTAAGTGATAATCTTAATAAATATGTAAGTTCTATTTCTAATTTAAAAATTTCTTTAATAATTTTTGCATTTTTAAGCTTAAAACTTAATTTTTATGTTTGTACTTCTCTAATTTTGTAGGAATCAAAGATTGAAAAAATGAAAGTGAATAAAAAGTTATTTTTATATAATACAGCTTTTTATAAAGTAAAGGACATTGAATTAGATAAAAAAGAGGGAATGAATTTTACTGGAATTTTTTTTTAATTATCACATAAACACTAATTTTCTTAAAATGATTATGCCAGTTGCAATGCATTATCAATGTTTTTATTTTAATGAATAATCTTTCATGGGGTATTGAAAAAAATAAAAAAGTTACCTATCACACATTAGCATTTATCAAAACCTATTGAGAAGATGACATTGTTTGCTGATTGAGAAAACCTAAAATTAAAATCAACTATCAAAATAATAATTGAATTTAGAATTTTCATCTACATTCCAATCCAGAAAAAATTCTTGTTACAAACATTAAAGAATTGATATGTAAAGGAAAATTAATGAAATCTTAAGTAAATTCATATGAATATAATCAATGAGTAAGATGCTCTAATTATTTCTAGAATGTTTATCTATGAAAAAAGTTGAATTATTCTGTTAAATGCTTAACTATTCAAATTACTAAAGAAAGAGGAACTGAAGGGTTTTCTTAATGTGTAAAATTTCAACATATAAAAAACAAAAGTAAAATGTCAGTGAATTCAGCGTTTTTGCAATACCCAAAGAATTTGTAAAAAATTTATAGAGCTGGTAATTAATAAAATTTTGTAAAGTTTGAATTATCATAATGCTGTAAGATATTTGATATTCTAAAAATTGTGAAATTTACAGATTACAAAACTGGGAAATATTTGCAGTGGTGTTATGAGTTTTTTTTTTCGGTGTGCCAGTAAAAAATAAAATTTTCCTCAAATTGACAAATCTAAAATTTAGCTTATACATTTTTTTTATGAGAACAATTCTGTAAATCTTGAAATTACTAAGAAAATAATCACAACTATAATTTTAAGAAAAATGCTTGCTCAAAATCTAGAATTGTTTAGTATTTTAAAATACTATACTAATTAGTATAGTCATTTTTAGCTTCATAATTTTGATTCAAATGAATTGGAAAAAGTTAGAAAAGTTCAAATTTTTAGAAAAATTTTACTTAAAATAAATTGATTGATAATTGATTAACTGTGCTTTCCATATAAGAAAGAAAAATTATTAAATTTGTAAGAACAAATAAAAACATTTTATTTGTTTGTATTATTTTTTATTTTGCTTTTCTATGAGCAATATTTTTAGATTCATATTAATATCCAAAAAGGAAAACTATACAATCATTACTTGTATTAGAAGAGTTATTGTGATTCCCATACAAATTTGATTGGCTAATTGAGGAAATACAGAATTTTTCATCATAGGAAAAATTACAAATAATATAAATTTTTAATTTTTTCTTTAGATATACCAATTTGTAAATTTTAAAATTATTTTTAAAACATGCTTTTAATTAAATGTAAAATTTAAAAGGAATATAATTTTTTTAACAATTACTAAGAATTAGTGTTAAAATAAAATAAAGCTTGTTTTTTTAAATAAAAGTGAAAGAAAAAAATATTTTTAAATAAAATTGCGTTTTTCAATATCTTAATACCCTAATGTCTAGCCCTTTTTTTAATTTTTCTTAAGTCTATTTTTGTTAGATAATCATGCCTGTACAGCACCCATAATAATAAAAATACTACTCATTTAGAATTATTTAAAATGATTTTATTTGCATTTCAATTTCAAAGTTGTGTAATATTTCAAGTTATCATTTATGAGATCTTTTTTGTTTTTAAAAATCAAATTTAAGATATGCTTTTTTCTGTGATTAAAATTATGCTCAAATAGAAAATTTGAAAAATTTGTTTTCATTTATCATATGTTAAGCTAAACATGACAACAAACTTTAAAATGTAATAGAAGTTGTGTTTGATGTATTACTAAAAAAATTTGAAATCTTTTAAACTGCAATTATGTATTTATAATTTAAATTAATTTAAACATAAATTTAATAATAGGTAAAAAAATATATTGATAAAATATAAGAAATAAAGTAAATGAAAAATTTAATGATTTTAATATTACCTGAATATATATATATAAAACTATATTTTAGAGTAATTGATAGGACAAATATATCAATATTTCAATTCAATTATTAAAATTTTTATTTTTAGGAAGCTTCATCTGTTTTATCTCAACAAAGACCAGAAGAATTTGAAAAAATGGGTACAAGGTATTTTATATTTTATAATAATTTTTTTATTGTTCTTTAAAAGAAAAATCAGACATTAAATAAAAATAGAACACATTCTCCAATATTTTTAAATTTACTACTCAGTTTCACTTATTTAAGGAAAATCAATAACATGATTGGCTTTGTATAAAACAAGATATATTAATTTATAAACAAGATATATAATTTATAAACAAGATATATAATTTATAAACTATTTAAAAATGCTTCAATATATTTCTGCTTTTTTTTTGATAAAAGCGATGAAGACTCTTCAACTAAACTTTGATTCGGAAAGAATCCAAAGATTATTATTTCCAATCACAGTATTTATCAAAGTAGTAATAATATTTGAAAACAGATAATTTTCCACTTTTCAACTTTAATTGTATAATGCTAATACAACTGAAAGTAATCATAGTACCTTTTTTTAGTGTGATTATTTTTTAAGTATTTTAAGAAAATGTAATTTTAAAATTTAAAAGTGAGTATACCTTTATTAATAATGGTAATTTATTTTACAAAGCTAGAAGAAAATTATTTTACATTATTTTGTATTCTACACCTGGGCTAACTACAATCTAATTGATCAATTATGACTAAAACTGCTTTGAATTTTTTGCTGAGTTTCACATTCGAACCATAGAAGTTCTTATTTCAGTTCTTATGTCCTATTATTTATGATTAAAAGCTTCATATGTATAGTATTTTATTTTTCCATAGATGTGTAAATAAGAGAAAATATACATCTAAGGATATATAAATTGAAATTTCATTTTCTTGTACATTTTTCAACATTTTAAATTATTGTTTCATCTTTTTTTTTTTTTTAAAAAAAAAAGAAGATAATTACCTTTTTATAAGATGTCAGTTCTATCATTAAAGGGGTAAAAAAAACTAAAAGATTTTTTTTTACCATAGTTGAAACTAATACTCAAAATGAAAATTTAAAGGCTTTGTTTCCATTTACTATCTTCCAATAATATTCCAAGTTACGTAAGCTATTATATAGTAAAATGTTGAGTTAAATATAACTATAAAATTTAATAGGAGCAGTTGTGTTTGCTTATATTACTATAAAAAACTAATATGAGAAGATTTCTAATTTTTTTTGCTAATTCAGTTCTACTTATTATATTTAAATATTAATTTTATTTTAAAACAATTCCAGATAAAGCAAAATGCAATCTTCCAACAATTGCCAATATTTTAAAAAGTTACCTTTTTGGCAGGAAATTTTGGAAAAATTTATGATTTAAGAAGAAAGTGAAATAGATGTTTAAAAAAATTAGACAAAATATTTGCATAATGAATGGGAAAATATTTCTGGCTGATTAAATAAATGTGAGGAAACCTATTATGAATTAAGTTTGATGATATATTTCTATAATTGAACTTCATTAACTATATATGTATATATGCATAGATGATAATCAAAATATTGGAAACACTTGTGAATAAAAGTAATATTTTAATGTGCTGCATAGGCAGTAAAATATAATGATAGCTCCTATTTTATAAATAGAGATGCATATTTTCTATTATGTATATGATAGTGTTTTTAAAGTTTCATGTAAATCTGATATTTTTCAATAGCATAAAATATCAGATCTCTCAAATTTTCAAGGAAACCAAATTATAGGAGCAAATGTGTCCAACTTTTAGTTTCTAAAGGTACAGAGTCTAAAGTCATGTTAGCATAAACACAGCATGGTAAGATAAACTCAGCAAAGGAAAATAGTGGATGGAAAGAGAAGCATCAGGGAAAGAGACCAATGTGCATTGAAGCAGATAGTAATATCCTAATAGCAAATGATAAAAGTGATTGCAGAGTTCAATCAACATCTAGGTTTTCTAGTGCCAATTATTGCAATTAGCACATACCTTCATAAATGGAACATATGTCAGCAACAATTATCAAGCCACTTATCACAAATATTAATACCAAATGTCATCTACAATAGTGTAATTGTAGATGACATTTGGTATTAATATTTGTTATAAAATTTCATTTATTATTATATTGGTCAAATAATTTTTTTTTCAGGAAAACTTTCCATCGTCCTTTAAGCAGTGAGAAATATTCAAATGGAGGAACTTTTCAGCGTCCTGTTAGCACTGAAAAACATCAACCAAATGGGGAAACTTTTCAAAGACCTATAAGTAGGGAAAAGTATTCAAATACTGGAACTTTTCAAAGGCCAATGAGCAGTGAAAAACATTATTCAAATAGGACTGGTGGAGGTGGAGAACCTGTGAAAGATTCATTTGGGAATTTAATAAGTAATTTGGCTATTTATAACATATTATTTCTTTATTTATTTATTAATTTTATTATTAGTTATTATGTATTCTTTTAATTATTATTTAATCAATTTTTATATCTGAAATGAGACCAGTAAACTTAAATAGTATAATGTAAATTAATGTATGAAGACTTATCTATAAAAACAATTTATTCAATTAATAAAAATATTTAATCAATCAATCAATAAGAATTGTGTTGTGTTTGTGATTTGTTTCATTAATAAATTTTAATTAAATTTTTGAAATAGAACAGAAAATGCCTTCTCAGATTAGGTTCATTTTATTTTTCCATTAGAAAGAATATAAAGTAATCAGTATAATGCCTATTATAAATATTTTTGCAAATACTTTTATTTCATAATTAATAAAAGCTTGTGTCTCGTAATATTTAAAAAAAATAATAATAAGTAAATGAATAAATAAATAAAATTAAAATAAAACCTATTTATTCAAATTTTTGTGTATGTTTTTTATACAGTAAAAGTTTAATTTGAAATAGTTTTATTAATTGGAGAAATTTTAATAAAAGTAAATTTCCTTCAAGTGTTCTATGTGCATTAAATCATTTCATGATATGATCATTAATTGTAGCTATTAATAAAATAAATAGAAAATGAAATCTGCCATATAGCTAGAAATTTCACATTTATTAGAAATTCTTCATTGTTAGACTGCTTAAATGTACACTTGTCCTATGAATAGTATGTATTGCTGTTCCTGTATTTTATTTCTTTTTTTTAGCTGCTAGAGGATTTAAAGATACACCACCGATTCTACTTCTTCCATCATTCAAACAAGATCAATCTAACAATAAGAAAGATTCTTATAGGGAAGAATTACTTAAACAGGTATGAAAACTGTTTAAAACATTTATAAATAAAAAAATTAGCTTCAAAATGTAAATTTTAGTAAAAAAAAAATAAAAAAAAAAAAAAACATTTTTTAAAAATTCTTTTTATAATGTATTACTAACAAAGTAAATATGGAAAAAGTAACTGAAATCTTAGTTTGAAAATTCGAATAGTATAGAAGTTTGAAAGTTAAAATTATTTTAACCTTTTTTTATATATATTTGTTTGGAGAATCAGGCAGCTTACAAAGTCTGTAGTAATTCCTGTGGCAGAAATGATTCCATTGATTTTGTAAGACACAATTTAAAGCAATGTTGGTAAATATACGCATGAATAATTGATTTTATGAATCATTGGGAAAAGCAAAATTTTGTGTATGCGTGTGTGGCAATTAAGTAACTAGCATTCTGGCTCTCAGTTCTACGACTCCAAGTTTTAATTTTCAGCTAAAGTTGGATTTTTTTTTTTTTTTTTTTTTTTTTTTTTTTTTTTAGAGATTTAGATTAATTAACTTTGCTTTTATACATAAAAAATCTCAAAATAAAGTAGAAAACCACTGAAACTGCTCTAATTTTGTATTTATTTTATTTAAAACCTTACTATAAAAACTTGAGGAATGCCTGAATATTTATTCTTATTAATATAATTTAAATTTTAGCATAATATTCAAGATAAAATTCATTATAAAAAAAATAAATTCTTAAATTTATATAGAAAAAACATTTCTTCCATATTTCAAATTAAAACTACATATATATCCAAATAATTAGATTCCTTTATTTTCTAACAATTTATTGTATAATTTTATATGCAGTTTTTGAAGTATTTGTCATTATGAGAAAACACTTTACGTTAAAGAAAAATAAAATCTCAATTATTTTCTGTGGAATCATTGTTGAAAGAGAAAAAAAAAATCATTTTGACCTAGGTTTAACATTGATTTTGAAGCATTCCATTGAAGCTTGTCAGCTTCAATAAAATGCTCATAAAATGAACTGCTTAGTTATTATTTCTTCTTAAAAAATCAAAGTGGTTTAAATAAATTCAATGCCTTATTTAAAAAATGATTTACTACAGAATTAACTGTGAAATATAAGCAATTGTTTTGTGCTTCTTTTTATCATTTGGTAGATTTTAATGTTAAACTTTCTATCACTACAATGAATTGTGTGTATTTAACTCAACTATTACTGACTTTTTATTTAAGTAGATTTTTGAAAAAATTATCTGAGTATCTGGCCAAAATGTCTTGGTATGAAATTCTAAATCATGAGTATTTACATAAATGTAAATAGTGCCTTTTGAGGAGATGAAAACAAGTGTAAAATTAACGAAATTAAAAATGTGATTATTGTGCATTTTTTAAAATATGGCTCTCTTTTATATTTTCCATCTTGCATAACAATGCAGTAATGCTTGGCAGTTTTTGTATACATTTTTATATCCTACAAAAAGCATTAATTGCTTCAATTATGAATCTTTAGCAATAATAATTATAAAAAATTCCAAAATAAAATGGTATATTTTTGTTAGAATTTGGTTCTTGATTCTAAAAATATCTAGTTTTGAAGTATTAACATTATATTTTATATATAGTCAACTGAATTGACATAGAAACTAATGTATGAATTTGGTGTAAAAACTAATATCCATAACAATCTTAATATAACAGAAATCTTTTTTCTTGTTTATAAAATAGATATCCAAAATAATAAGTGTGACAAATTATTACAAAAGGGAATTGGAAATAACAAAATACAGAACATGAATAAATATAACAATCTTAATAACCATAACAATCTTAATATAACAGAAATCCTTTTTCTTGTTTATGAAATAGATATCCAAAATAATAAGTGCGTCAAATTATTACAAAATTGAATTGGAGATAGCGAAATACAGAACATGAATAAATATAAATAAGAATACAGAATGAATATGATTAGTCAATGACACTTACCTATCATTTCCATGAAGAATCTAATTATATATAAAATCTAGTAAACATTTTTAGGATATCTTTGTTACCTTCTTGTTTATACTGTTATCTAAAAACAATTTACTCATGTCATCTAAAAACTTTATTTTTATGTATTAACTATTCGGAAATTTTTTAAAGTAATTATTTTAAACATCATTTAGATAATGCTCTAAATGACTTATGAGGTTATTAAATATTTAATCATAAAAATTAAAAATTAATTTTGTAGACCCACCAAAATTTAAAATGAATGGTTTTCTTATAATATTTAAATTGAATAAAATATTAACTTTGTAATATAAATTGATAATTTATGCCATGAGATATGAAGGTAATATTAATTTGATAAACAATTTCATGTTAACTTGATTCACCTTGCATTTTTAATTTTTCAAATTCAATTAATTTCTGTCTTTAAGTGTTTTAATTATTCTAATGGTTAATAAAAAAGTTCCTAAATTTGTTAACAAAACATTTTAGAAATAATACTGTTATTTTTGTATTATAGAAGGTAATTTTTATTGCAAAGAATTCAAATTGTTGAAAGAAAGAAATTTTAAAGAACTTATATAAATAAAACAGTTGAAGTAAATAATACATCCATACTTTGAGGAATAAATATGAATTTTTATGTAATAACTAAATGATATTTAAATATGCCAAAACTATAAATGTAAAATTTTTTTTTCAGCACAAATTGTGTATTTATTTATAGCCATTATTTATAAACAAAAATTAGTTCACATTTCCTATATAAACTTTATTTGCGACTTTGAAAATCTGATTAATGATTGATAAAATCACTGGAATTTATTAAATCTTTGGTTAATATAATATTTGGTTATATTGTTCCGAATCAATGTTATTTTTAAAAAACTATTATTGGCTAAGGTTTAATGTTAATTGATTTATATTTAATATAATTAACAAAATAATGTAGTTGGTTTGGGCACAAAATTTTTGTTTTCTTGATGTTTCAGAGTATCTAAATTAGAATTTTTAAATTTAAATAATGAAGCAAATGTTGGTAGTACTTCTCATACAATAAAATATAACAGTTATGAGAGAGTATAGCAAAAATTTTAAAATATTAATATTGATTATTTAAAGTAGAAAATATTAGTTTATTGCACCAGGTAATGTAATAAAATGTTAAAACACTTTTTGTATAAATAATTACACATAATGTGCTTAAACATTTTATGTAAATTATTAAAAGTTTTATAATATAATTTAATAATATAAAATAAAAAATGGTTATTTTTTGTTCTTTATAGATAGAAGAAAAAAAACGCCTTGAAGCTTTAGAAAAGGAGAAAGCACAAGCTTTGGAATATCAATTAAGTCAACGAATAGAAGAGCAAAGGCGACAAATGCAATTAAGGTATGAAATGGAACTTAAAGAAAGTAACAAAATAAAGGAACAGGTAATTAATTTTGCATTTCATAGGTACATATTTTTAAAAGAAAATTGTATAAGCTAATATTTTATTTATATCGGTTAATAAATATTTTATACTTTGAGAAATCATTGAAAATTTATTTGATAAAATAATTTAAATGTTAGGAATTTCTAATGCAATTTTTTTAATTAAAAATTGCACAGAATGATTCTTATGAATATTAACTTTTAATTTTATTTTTATTGTTAAATGTAACAAGAGTATGTTTTGAGAATTATTATAAATTTTTTAAGGATTGATATTTGGAATAAACACTTTTGAATTGAATATATTTTGAAGTAAGTTTGTAAATTGTCTTTGTAATTAATTGTTTTTTAAATTATATTATGAGTAAATCATAATTAATTGTAATGAGTAGTATTTATATATAAATTGTCATAACTTACACTTTTTCACGTATATAGTAAATATTATATTCTTCAAAGTCAAACTAAAATGTATCATAAATATTAAATATTGTTTAATACAGATACATTATCCATCAATCTTTTGAAAATGGTATTTCCATTAGTAATCAGTTGAACCGATAACTGATTGTTTGACAACTGAAAGGCTTTGCTTTCAGTTGAACATTTTGTAAGTTCGGCTTTAATCTTGAACATAGCTTTCATCTAGAATCAATTTTAAGTCTTTATCTTGGTCCAATTGACTCTCAGATGCAAAACATTTATATAGAATAGGAAATACTGCAAACCATAAGCAATAAGTATTTATACTAAATTATAATAATTTACACTGAATAAAATATTTATTATGAATAAATGTATGTAATATGTTAATATTAAATTTTCCAAGTTTCTGTTCATTATAACATGCTTGCATATTAAGATATAATAATCTGTTTTTAAGAATATTTAAGTAGTATTTTTGAAATGATAATATAAAAGCTACTATTTTTGATTCATTCATCTTAAGAATTTTTTTGCAGCATAATGTAAGGGAGGTAATGAATAAAGTCTAATAATTTTCAACTTAATATAGTTTTTAATTAAGACTAAATGTAATTTTAAGTGTTTCTTGTGAAAGTGTCCTGTTTTTGTAGCTCGTATATTTTTAAAAATTTAAATGTTTTTGCTTATGCATAAAATATAATTATGCTAAAAATACAACATTTGTTAATTTGCCTTAGTATAAAAATTTGTTGGCATATTTTGCTTCAAAATATCATTAAAATCCCATTTTTAGTTATTAAATATAATATTGAAATATGGGAGGATAAAAATATAATTTTATATGTCCTAAGTATATTTATTATTTTCTTAATATAAGTATTGTCAAAAAGGTTGAAAGGAAATCTCTCTAGTTTCAATTTAAGCAATGTGTTTTAATACATTAGGGGTGTGTTTGTTTATAAGGATTTGCAATAAACTTAAACTACAAGTTTTTTTGTTTATTTATCTATAAAATTGCATCAAATATAATGTATTAACGATTTAATCATATTGTAATAATCATTAATGTTTACAGATTCCGTTATTTGTGATCATATAATTTGTTTCTTTGAAAAAATAAGAAGTTTCATTAATAATTTCTTATATATTGATCTCACTGCATTTTTCAAAAAATTGATATGAAACTATTGGCATTATATAGAAGAGATGTTTAAGACTTAATACATGTAAATTTAAAAGTACTTAGCTTACTAACCTCTTAAATTAAATGGTATTGGTCTCTCATTTGTTTTAATGAAATAATCATAGTGCTTGATCAACTAGGAGTAATTATAAAACATTTAAGAAATTATTTTACAAAAGTGATAGCATGAGGAGATATATATTTGGAAAGATGTAAAATTATTTTTTCAACTGAATATTTGTATAGTATTGAAGTTGTGTGTAATAAATAAGTTGCATTTAATTTAAAAAAAAAAAAAAAAAAAAATTGTACAGAAAAAAATATTGTGAAATTGCAATTTAATCATCATGAATTCAGTCAAAATGAAAAAAGCAAT
>JAPDSC010031298.1:10996-41571 GCA_026290005.1 Latrodectus geometricus | reverse complement strand
TTAGGCTTCCAGGGAATGGTCAGAAATCTCCCCTCCAAAACCCTTGATTGGCCACACACAAACAAAAAGGAGAATATTTTAATTTCATATGGACCACCCATACATCCCAAGGGGAAAAGGACCCTTGGATGGAAAACTGCAATAAACTTTAAGTGCAGTTTTCGGGTGCCACTTTGAAATATATAGTTTTATTTCTTTATTACCCTTGTCTCTTTATATTACAATTTTTATGTTTCCTTTCTTTTATATTTTACAAAACTACTGCCGAGAGGAATTGTTACAGAATTTATTTACAGTAACATCTGTTTCCTCTGCGGCTCCTTTTATGTCGTTTGCACTACGACATATATATTGTTTTACTTTTTAATGGTAAGTAAAAAAAATATTAGGTATTTAAATAATTTATATTTACAGTACATTAATACTTCTTATACTTGAGTAATATTTTTATTAAGTAAAATTTCAATAAATTTGAGTTTAAAATAAAATTGCATGATTAATGTTCAGTAAATACAAATTGGAAACAATATTTGTGATTAAATAATTTGATGAAATTAAACTAAATTACTAGTTTTTTTGTTAATAAAAGTAGTAATTCAGTTTAATTTCATTAAATATTTTTAATTGAAAAAATTTTTTCCTATTTGCATTTACTGAATATTAAGCATACAATTTAACTTTGTACTCAAATTTTTATATTAAAATAAATCAGTTAAGCTTAGTATAGTTTTCTTACACTCAAATAGAATGGCATTAATAACAAGCAGAAAATTAATAACATTTCTGACATCATAAACAAAAGAAATTCAAAAGAATTCAGGAGACTATTTAGTTAAGAAAATGCATTAACTTTTATTTTTAATAAATAATATAACAATATTTTAAACAAATATTCTTATAGAAATTTAATTAAAATTTAATTAAAATATAAACTTTGAATATTTAAAAAAAAAAGCTTATTTTTACCGTCAGGAGAACTTCATATGTTACAGACATTATATTTTCTGATTTTCATCTTAATATTCAATTATATTGACATATCTAAATTTGAAAATATTAAGTACTTGAGTTATTTTAAATTGAATTATATTAAGTTATTAATTAAGAAAATATAAGAAAATATTACTTACTTGAAATTGTATAAAAGTAATTATTTAGAAATTCCTGGTTTCAAATTAAAAATACATGAATAAAATGAGGAATTAAAAAACATACTTTAAAAAATGTTTGTACGCAACCTACAGAACAAATATCATAAAAATGTGTTTTTTGCAATAAAAAAAAACATTCTCAAAATTTAATTTTAGTTTTATTTTGCCTATTGACAAATATAAAGTCTCAGAGCAAAAACAAAAATATGGGAGAAAACCTCTATTTTTGACATGCTTTATTGGCGGAAGTCCTAACTTCTAAATTGTTTATCCAATAGTAAGTTGTAAGTAAGGCGAAAATATTTTTGAAAATATAAGATTGTCGATAGCATATCAGTGACATCTGTTTCTATTTTATTTTATTTTTCGCTGAAAGTTACGATCATAGAAAAGAAATAAATTTTGCTAAAATCCTTCTGCAGTCATTTTTCATTCATGCTTGTCCTTAAATTTTGTAACTTCTGAAAGCTGAATAGATTTTCGATGAAGAAATGCCCTATTCTGACATGAATTGTAAAAAATTATATATTTTAGTACAGAAGAAAATATTTCATTTATTTATTTCTTGATAAATGCTTTTTTTACAGCATGAATTTTTATGTGAAACTTGAATATACTCTAAATTTTCCCAAAAAAGAGTGGGGAATAATGAAATTAAATTAAGATCATATATCTTAAGTAAATCATTATTGCTTTAAAAACTCCTTATAATAATTAAGTGTCTACAAAGATATTTGTAGACACTTAAATATATACTGTATATGATCAAAAATTTAATTTTTTTTTAAATTAGTGATGAATAAGAATATGTTTGATTGACTAAAAATATTTATTTAAATCCAAGACAATTTAAAGAAACTTAATGACAAGAAGACTTAATGACAATTTAAGGAAAAATACTTTCTTTTTTTGTAAAAGTTTTCTTATTAGAATACATCCATTATTGTCCCCATATGTGTGATATGCATTAAATATTATCTTAGGATTTGTCAAAAGCTTAGAAAATTAAAATATTTAGGTATCAATAATTAAAAGTTAAACTATGATCATATATCTTAAGAAAATCATTAATGGTATAAAATCTGTTTTAGTTATTCATGTGCTTATAAAGATATTTGTGTACATTTCCAAAATATAAATTACTTCAAATTAGTGATGATTAAAAATTAGTTTGTTTGACTCAAAATATTTATTTAAATCATTATGTCTTTTGAATACTTTATTCCTTGTATAGAGTATAGTATTTTTCAAAGAAATTATCTTAAATTTTTCAAAAAGACATATCTCATTTACAATCACTTACTCTTTACAAAATTATCATATTCTAGCACAGAAATGTGAAATTAACATTCTAACTTTTCCCATTCTTATTTGATAAATGTACTTTAGTTATGATTTAACACGGCTAAAATTTCTTCTTTAAATATCATCATATTTTTTTCAATTATTACAAAAATGAAATGAAGTGTGTGAAGAAAATCTCAAATCTCTCGAATAATCTAAAAGATTTTCACAAAAACTAATTATCTTTCGAAAAAGCTATGTTAAAAAAACAGGAAATAGTAGATGGCAACACAAAAGTACATGGGAAGAACAAATTTATATGTCTAAAGTGAAAATTATCTGATTAATAAACGAATAATTGTTTCCTTTTATTTCGCTTACCCAGTTACTAATATACTCTCAGAGTATCATACAGTACTTCATCCTATACAAAATATTATACACAACAATTAAAAATATTTATTTAAGTGTAATTTAATGATATTTGTGTATTCCTTTTTTTAAATTCACTTTCCGTACATTTTGACACTATCATGAAATTTTGTAATGAAAATGAACAATTATCACAATTGCTTAATGTTTCATAGAAAAAAAATATTTTTACATAAAATAGAAAACTTTGTAAAATATTTACGAAAAATTAAAGTATTTTCATAATATTTGTAATATTTATTTTATATTGGAATCTAAAAAAATTATGTAATTATTAATGACCTTTTATTTAAAAGTTCAAATACATTTTTTTTTACATCAAACATGACTTCTAAAGTTCAAAAGCAAAGAATTTTCTTACAAGGTTTCTAACACAAAGAGGATTAGTTTATGTGAAACCATGGAAAATATAAAGATATAAACGTGATAAATAATTACAGATCACTGAGATATTTACTTTGCCTTTTTCTTCCTGCAGAACAGAAACGGAATTCCGTGTATTGAATACTCTTCCAAGAGATTAATGTCAGATAAGCTTTACTTGAAATATAAAAAAAGATATTGTAATACAAAACCTCAGCTAAAGCTCTTTTCTTTGCTGAAGATAAGGAGTTCTTTCTTATTAATGTGTTATTTTATGAAGAGAAATATGGATACATGCTTTCTTTAATAAAAACCATAAATTTTAATATGTCCATATGTTTCAATGTGCAAAACAAAATTTATTTATTAATTTAGTTGGTATATTTTATTTACATCCATAGTTAACAGGGGCATTTTCATTAGTTTTAAATGATAAAATTTGTGAAGACTTAAGGCATATATTTGTAAAAAAAAATACTTAATCCATTTCTCCTTAATGTTAAATTAAATAATAAAGTAATCGTGTTTAATCTTTTACTAGTCTAATATATTATATTATTGTTAAAAACATATAAATGTGTAAAGTTTTAAATAAAGATTTATTTGATAAATGAAAGAAGAATATCCTTTTGATAATATTTTGTTTTAAGCAAAACACGCATATATAATATATCATTTGAATAATTTGTATCAAGCAGGGAAAGCTATTTTCATCTGTTTAATCAGTTAATTATGTAGCTGGATTATTAATAATAATTAATAATCCATACATAGAAATTTATATATAAGAATATTTTTACCTTATTGGAATCGTTATTTTGATCTTGTCTATATGTAGAATAACAAAGAAGATATTATTAAATATTCATTACTACCACAAGCAATTTTATCAAAATCTCTTCTCTCTATAGAGGTAAATATGTTATAAATTTTCGATTTAATGATGACTTAAGTACTTTGGAATAGTATACAAAATAATTGTAATTTTTTTCAAATATATAAAATTATACTGAATTTCACATTATTATTTTCATAAATATTAAATTATTTCCACTAATACCTGAATCCAGATTTTTAGATGCCTAAGAGGCTGTATTTTTAATTATTTTTAATTATAGTAAGTAATTAAATTAATATTTTTCAAATTTCCTTATAGTTTTTACTTTTAATGGTTTAAAACATCTCCAAACTTACTTATTAAAATTACTATAGAGATTTAAGGGTTTTAATAACATTTTGATTACAGATTAGTTTTTTATAAAGATCTAATTTTGAATTGTTTCTGAAAATAAATATTAAAACTCTTCAAATGTTTTTTTTCTGATCTAACGCCTGATTAATAATGTGTTTCCATATCCTTTCTAGATATATTTTTTCAACCTGAGTAGCTTGAGGATATCAGAAAGCACACATAACTTTATAAAAGCTTTTATTTTAAATTTTATGCAACTCTAAGATAATTATTACAAATCACATTAAAACATCTAGGAAGTGACTAAGCAAAGACTTTCTCCTTATTATACATAGAAAAACGACAGCTGCACTTAATGATATCAATAGAGACAAAAGTCTCCTTCAGATGAAATTTGATTGGATGGGATGATTTTTCTTTTTTACTTTTATCAAACAGAATTAGTCCAGTTGAAGAAAATGTCCTCATTAGATAAAGATAATTCTTAATAACACCAACATTTTAATGAATACTAGCTATAAACATATAAAAAAACGTTGTGCATACAACCTTTTTTTATTTGTGCATATTAATGAATTTTTTTCACTTAAATCAATTTTTTTAAAACAAAAACGATTCATTAATTATGCACTTCTTTTGATTAGTGTTCAGAAACAAACCAAGAAAACAACTTTCTCTAATTTCTCAAGCATCTGAGATTCTTCTTATCTTTATTATCTTATAAGATCTTCTAATCTTTAAAGGCCTGAGTTTTATTGTTTCCAAGAGTTAATTTCTTATGCTTAGATCAATATCATTTCCATTAAGAAATGCTTTATTAATTAAATTACATATTAAAAGAAAATATTTTTCTCTGATAAGTTTCTTTTACATGAAATATTATATACAACATAATTTATTTCTTCAAAAGTCCTTAACTAAATTTATAAGCATCTAACATCTTTTACCTCAACAACATACTGAAAAAATTGATTTCTTTATTTGTTTTACAATATTTATAGAAATCATAAATTTATTTTTGGAAAACCATAGTATAATATAAAGAAAATTTCATGATTTTTACCATACTATAAAAAATTAATATATACAAATTAATTTGTAAACTACTTTATATTAAAGTTATTTTAATGAAAAGGCATGTTTTCTGCTAAATTTTATGTGTGTATAGATATGTACATACATACGCTTGCCCGTGGAAATTGCTTTTTCAAAAAAAATGGAAATAACAAAATGATATGCATGGGAAAAATATGTAATATTTATATCAGTTTAAATTTGCTTGGAAGCATAAATATTCCAAAATTCCTACTTGAAGGCTTTAATATTTACCTCTGGTAAATATTGCAATTTATTGATTGATTTTATATGATTGAATGGAAATACTAATCATTTATGACAGTATCTTGATGTAGTGTAAATTTCATACGTTTAATGTGTTTTATTCTAAGTATTGCAATTAAAGGGTGATATTGACTACACAATTAACCCGTTTTAATCTGATTTATTTTATTTTGCTCAAATTTGAAAGAAATCATGTTTTTTTTACTTAGGTATATTAAATAAAAATAGACTAAATATAGTAAAGTTCAAAATTTTAATTTTTGCACAGGAAAAATGTTTTATCCTCCACATAGAACATTGGGATAAAAGTGATAAAATATCACTTAAAGTGATAAAATGTAGCAATACAATTTCCTTAAAATGAAACAGCTGAATAAGTTCTGCTGAACATTTTTCTTTTAAAGCAATTTGCATTTGTTTGTGCAAATCCTTCGCAATTTAATCTATCGGTGTTTCTCATTTTATATATAGTGGTGATTTCGTTTTTGTGCATGATGACTGATGTTTTTCTGCTTTTGATGTGAGCTTTGTTGTTGAAACATCAGAACTGAACGCTTAAGTCTCGGAATTGTCTCGAAATCTTATCCCAGAGCGTCAAAAACGTCATTTATAATAACATTACCAGTATTCACTTCATCTTCAACAATTAGTTTATTGGTGTATTGTGGTTACAATACTCCAATAAAATATAATTTCAATTGCTCTTATGTGAATTTAAACTATCTGATAGTTTTCCAATGCTTCTCCTAATTTCAAAAACCTTTACACCGACTGTGCATTGGTAAAAGGCATAATCGGGGCAAAAGTTTCTGAAATAGTATAGGTTTTTGATAAGTATATTTATTATTACACTTAGTCATAAAGAAATTTCTCATCAATAACACTTACATTATCTCATTGGTTTTATTACGTGCAGTTAAAAATTAATGAACTGCAACTTATTAAGTTTTTATTCCATATTATTAAAAAACTTAACTAATTACCAGGGTGATAAAGAAAGAGTTCTTTCACATCAAAATGCCCAACCGAGTTTCTGAAGTAAACTGAAAAAGAATCTGCATCTCCAAAAAAGAATATATGAAATACGCCTACTAATGCAGGAAATTACCACTTTTCAGATGATCGCCACGCACAAGTGAGACATAACTATTACCAGCAGAAGCTTAGACATACTTCTACATGTTCAAACTAATAAAATATTAGCAACAAATAAATGCTGGTTTCCACATTCTATTTTTCAGCTATTCTCTGTATAGAACAGTGGGATAAAAAGGGGTATTAATATTAAATATTATTTCATATTTAAATATTATTTGAATGGATAACTCAGAAGTTGATCATTCTATATGGAAAAAAATTAGGATAGTCAATACTAAGTAATCGATTAATTTCTAAAATTTTTGGCATATTATCTTCATTAAAAATATATAAAATCTTTTTTAAAACTACAATCTAAACAAATTAACTTTTAAGAATTGTTAAAAATAATTTCATCTCCCAAAATTTCCAAAATTCAGTAAATATAAACACAAATCCCTAAATATTTTAGCTATATTAAGTAATTATTAGCTATATTGGGTGATTACAAATTAATTAACTAAAATATAATAGTCTTCTCAATAAAACGGCTTATCTTTATGAATAATAATACAGTATCTGCCTCGTTTTAAATTCAAAAGTAGCTTATTCATTTACTAGCAAGATTCTTAGAAAAATAGCTATGATTTTAATGCTAATTTTCTAAAAACAATAATCCAATATGTTGAAAGGCAAAATAATGTATAAATGTTTAAATAATTTTACATATTTTAAATATTTCTTTTGGAAGTTCTTGGAAAAATAAAGGGAAAATGGCATAAAGTTTTTTAAGTTGGAATTTCAGATTTTCTTAAAATTTGTATATTTTTTTTAAGAATTTCTTTTTTTTTTTTTTTTGTTAACTTATTAACAAAATTTAAAAAATGCAAAGTTATTTACAGAAAGTATATTCACTTTTATTCCTAATTTATAAATAACTTCACACATTCCAATATCTTAATAATATAAATTATTAGTTTTTAAGCGTTATAATCAATTGATAAATTAGGTATAAGTTCACAATATAGCAGTCGGATTGATTCATTGAAATAGACTATACTTAAATGTACCAAAAATAGAAACTGACTTATGTATCGTCCATAAAAATGAAAATTCGATTTTAATGCAACATAATATAGAAAATATTTAGTCACAACTTGACATGATTAAAGATCAACAGTATATCTGCTTATAATTAAAATCCAGTTCTTCCATAAAGAAATTAAAACAAAATTATATACCATGAATAATAGTTAGAAAAATACGCATGCTGTGTCAATTCAAAGAAAACACTTCTCAAAAAAATTTGAAGATATCAACACAAAACATTTAAAGGATTTATATGTTTAAAAAATTGTTTTCTTTTTTTTTATTTCTAATGGCGGATACCTTTGAGCAAGTAAGTACATTAGCCCATTTGCCGCAACAAGGCCGGAAACTGCTACTCATTTTATCGTTACCCAGTGGGCACCTGTGAACCAAGTCAAGGAGGTATGAGTAGCATCGCCCACGCCACACCACTACAAACCCGCTTATAGGGCAGGCCACATTCATCCATTATCTGAAGAAAGGACAAGAAACACTGAGAGAGAGAAAGAGAAAGTACATCCATGCCCGAGGCGGAAATCGAACCCAGGTCCTCCCCATCCGTATTCAGTTACGCTAACCTCTAGACAGCTTGGGCGACTGTTTAAAAAATTATTGGTGTTGTAATTACAAGAAAATATTTAAATTCAATAAGGTTTGCTATCAAAAATTTAAAATTACGTTTGCTATACAAAATTAAGTGAAACATAACATCGCTTAAACACATACATTTTATTCACAAATATACATATCTTTAATATCCTTGATTGATTAAATAGTTATTTTTTTATTTTCTAAATAGATATTTCAGGTAATGAAACTTATATCGAATATACAATACTTCATAGCAATAAATATATCAAATCTTCAAACGTCTTAATTCTTTTGCTGAGAAAAAAAACATTTAATATCCATAAATATTAATTGACTAATTTCTTTTTCTTTAAATAACATATTTATCTAAATAATAATATTGCAAATAATTTAATGTCAATTTAGAAATTCTAATAACAAATGTTGTTGTATTATGCACATGATACATAGATATATATTCACTTTAGATTTATAAAGAATCCTTTATTAATATTGTGTAGAATCACGACTACCTTTGGCATGTAATACTGCTTAAATTTTCTTCGTAGCTTATTCAAAGAGAAATAACTTACAGGATAGTGCTTAAAAGAATATCGATCTTTTTATAGAGGCGTTGTGAAAACTTTGGGAAAGATGTGAATAGAAGATACTTATTTCATATTGAAATGTTAAAATAGACTATAACAATTCAATTATATTGAGGTCAGGTGGTTGCAAGAGTTACAGTAGATATTTAGCTTCACCCGCGTGTTTATTAAAACATGATTGAAGAAGTTCCGCTCCGTGAATAAAAGCATTACAATCCTGGAAAATTCCATTTATTGAGTAAAATGATGTTTGCATTAAAGAATGAATTGAGTCACAGCTAAAATTTTGCTATACTTCTCTCAAATGATCATTCCTTTCAAAGTTACGATTGGTCTAGCAATAACCGCGACATGGCAGTTTATATCATGAGAAATCTGTCTCCATGTGTTTGACAGTAGGAAGGAGATAATTACAATCATATGTTTGTGCAAGTGTCCTCCAATTATAAATCCATCTTGTTGTTGGAAAAAATGTGAAATACGATTTGTCAAACCATATTACTTTATTCACTTATCAATCGACAAGGTTTCATGATCGTGATACCGTTGTAGGTGACGTTTAGCCTAAACATTTAAGACATGTAAATTGATTCGGAATTTCTGATCCGCCATAAAAATTTTCATTATGAAGGTGTATAATCACTGGCACCGGCTAATTTGGATGCTCATTGAGCTCTGTGCATAATTTGGTTAAAATATTTTGTTTCTTCGATGTTACAATCCCTTTCAATAACCATCGGTCTCTTTTTCGTCCACTTTTGTTTTGTCCAGTTTGTCTTGCCACGCTGTGTGTATGTTCTCATGACCTGAGGCAAGACCTCTAGAAAAGCTAAAAATTGGGATGTTTTGGAAACACTACTTTAGTTATTCAGGATCCTAGAATTGGACACCTTTGAAAAATGAAGAGGTCTAACATTTTAAAATTTTGAAAAATATTAGAGGCTAAGAAAACCTTAATAATGCTACTAAAAACTACTAGAATGCATATCTGTTTATTAAAAAACTTGTATCTTTTATTATATTTTAATATTTAAGAAGCTTGTTTGAAAATGTCTTTTTCATTCCATACGTTTCCCTTTTTTTACTATCACTTGAATATATTAATGATTGATTTCTATACTGTAAATTAGTATTCAATTATTTAAATATTCTAAAATTTTGAATAGAAAAGAACTTGTTTAAACCTTTCTAAAAAATTCCTACAAACAAACATGTTTATGTTATAAGCTAAATTAATAACTGAAATGCAATTGAAAAGCTTTGAAATTAGTTTTTAATATTTTTCAAATAAGGAACATTGCAAATCAAAACAGTCAGTAACATACACTATTTATTAATTAAAAAGCCCTAAAAATTAATTTTATGTCAAGATTATTCTAGATATAAAGGAAAAAATTAAACTGTGTGGACATTTTTAAATTAAATCAGAAACTCTCTACAAATAACTATGACTAATCTTTTTTTATGATTTGAGTGTCTGAATTTGTTGATTCTGAAGTATTCCCTAAAGTGTACAATAGTATATCACTCATGAAAAGTACTTTTAACTTTCTTTTTTATTTTTTCCTATTTAAATTAAAATTGTTTTAATTATTGATGTGGTGAAATAAAAAAAAGTAATATTTAATATAACATAAACAGAAAAAATGTGTAATTATTTTTACACGTTATAATTTAAGTATTCTGCCACTGAAAGCATTAATTAAAAAAATAAATATACTTTCTAAATTAATTTATCCGTGAAACTAACAAAACTATAAAAGTAAATTTATTTTAGCTAAAAAATGGTGGTTTGGAAAAGATAAAAGTTAAGAATGAAAAAAATTTTTATTCTATTATTTATTTATATTGCTATTGCCCGACTATTTAGGCAATATTTATACAAATGATGTTATATTTTAGTTTTACAATTTTTTTATTATTTGAAAATTCAATTAATAGATCAATTTTTTTGTCATATTTTTAGTTAAATATTGCATCAATTTAAGTAAATCTTTATTTCTTTTTTCATAACTTAGTGTCATCTTCAAATTATTTATCTGTACAAAAGCAAAGTTAATAAGTTAATGAGTAAAATACGATCCGTTCTCAAGGCTAATAGTTATGAATTATTATTTGTTATTCGCATAAAAATGAAATGTTTTATTTTTTTGACTATCTGACTATTGATACTACTTTTAAATCTTAATTTTTCTTGTTAAAATTTTTCCATCATCAGTGTTACCATAAAATATTTCCTATTTTCAAAAAATTAAACCAAAACATAATTTGAATTTCAGAAACCTCACCATTTTATTCTACTTTGATGAAAAAGTTATCCAAACTATAATTATTTTCTTTATATTTTTAATGTAGCTTTTTCATTTTGGTTTGGTATTAAATGGGACAAAACTATTTTAAGTTCATTTCCAGTTTTCGTTTGGGCAATTTATCAATGTCCAAAATTCCATTTCACAGGAGCAATACTTTATTTATTTTTTAAGTATTTTTTTAATTCTTTTCAAAGAATTAATTTACTTCCTTTTAAAAAGACAAGGCTGAAAATAATATTAAAATGGTGCTTATATTATGTTGCATTACATTTATATTTATGTTTTAAGTTCTTAAACATTTTATTTAAGATTTAATACATATTTCTCTCTTCTTCACAACTTATTTTAAATTTTACACAATATGTGAATAACATAGGGGATTATATCTCTCACAGTTTTTTTAACAAGAAAAATCAATACAATAAAGTTCATTCTAAAAAATGCTTAAAAAACTTATATTTAATATAAAATTTAATTTATGAGGTAACAATATAAGTTACGAGTACTGTTTTCAAATATTTGAAGACAATTATTAAACAATCAGAACAAAACAGCATTTGTTAAATTATTAAAAAGGGCGAGAGGAAATAAGAAATTTGCAATTTAATATGTTAATTTTAAAATTAGAACTATGCCTTTACATAACATTTTCAATATAATTTTGAAATGTTAAATACAGAATGTGAAAAAAAAATCATTTTGGACCTTAATGCTAAATATATCACTATTTATATATATTAAAAAACAGCATTCTCTCCTTTTTAATTCAATTATTAATTTTTCTATCATAAATTTATTTTCATGAAAAATATTTATGATTTTATATTCAATTGTTATATATTACGAAACTAAATTTGCTTCACAATTTCAATGCTAAATAATAATTTTAATAAATTTTAATAAATTAACCATATTTAAAATATACTAAATTTGGCTAAAAATATATTCAACAAATCCCAAACTATCATCTCACAGCAAAGCAATGATTCACTAACTTTATAATACTGCATAAAATGAAATTTATTAAGTTTTAAATTAATGCATAATGGTATTAGTAACATATCACGTAAAATATATTTAACTAAAAATTAATTTGATTTTTAATTACTTTCTTGTAAATTAATTTTATATACTGAATTATTTAATAGCTTTTTCCAAGATATTGTTAATTTATAAATATGTATAAAAATTATTTAAATACGTATTTTTAATTAAAAATACTTCACTGGATATAAAAATTATCTAGTATTAAGCACCATTAAATCACTTTTAGAAACTCTATTTACTTCACATCTTAATCAGTTGAATGTTTGTAATAGAATACTTTAAAATCACATACCCAGTAACTATTTGCTCTATTAATGTATTAAAATATCCTTTTCGACGAGAAACTTAATAACATTTTAACTATCGATACCTGAACTATGTAACACTTATTTGCTTCAAAGCATTCCATTTGTCTCAATAGATAAACACATACAAGTCAGAAATGAAATTAAAAAAGATTCCCAAAGATTTACTCCCAGCAGGCAAATTCAGTGTATACATTTGTATTCTCTGAATAATAGCAATATCTTGTAAATTGCATTGAAACATCACTTATCGCAAAAGAACACTATCTGAAGATTTGATATGTAATTATTACGATATCTATTTGTAAATATTACAATATCAATATGTAACTATTGCAATATCAATAGTTAGCAATATGTAGATGTCATATCTGTAATTTTATGATCTCTCTCTATTAAAAATTACACGTTATTTATATAACCACTTGAAGAGCTCTTACACAAACGAAAGTAGTTTAATTTTACAAAATTATATTAAATACCCTTTACAAAAATTAAAGTTATTTTTGTCCAGCCCTTTTATAATTCAACCAGAAAAATAACACTACGTCTTGAATACAGATTCATACAACTTAACGATTAACGTTATATTATGTCAAGACATTGATGGTATTTTACCTTCTGGTACGTTATTTTACACGTTAGTTAAATAATGCCGAAGCGAAATACGAGAGCTAAAATATTAACCTCTTAGAGATAATAAAACAATTCAAAGCTTGTTTATACGGTCAAAATTTTATAATTTTCTGATTTTTCAACTACTTTTTTTTAAACTGGAGAATCTAGCGTCCATAATCGAAAGTTAATTGCTATTGTTATCAGAATATGAATCAATCATATTCCAGGAGAGAAATATATGATAGGGAATTATTATTCAAAGTTTCCAAATGGCGATATAAACAAAAATACAGATAATTATGAAGGCTTCATAGCGAAAAGTTTTCTTGGAACAAAATTGAAATAATAGCTAGATTACAAGAAATTGGAGCCAGATTAAGAAAATGGAGGGGTCTTTCAAACTTCAATTTCACAAGCAGAGCCTTCCTCGAGAAAAGGAGCAAAAATAAAAGTGACTAGATAAAACACTACAAAATCGGTAAGAGGAGGTTTCGAAGACAAAAACTCGTGCAAATACAGTGAGTGAAGAGAAAATGATGGATTTTCAAACGCTAAGTTTGGGAGCTACCAAATAAAAAGTGAAGGACGATGGAGAGATCATTCGTATTATTGAAAAATTAAATAAAGATACACTGCCATTTAAGCAAAAAATAAAGCACTTTAACATAGATAAAGCACTTTAACATAGAAATAATGAAACAAATTGAATGTCAGTAATAATAAAATATTTCATATAACAAAATATAAAAATTACCTTTGATCCTGATTTATCTCCATTCAATAAATGATTCAATTCAGAACACGTTCAACTGGAGTTATATATTCTAAAACTAAATAAATTGAATAAAAGTATTTTTACATAAACTATAAATGATTTTATGTCTTGTATATTTGTATGTTTTCCTAGATGGTTTCTCATTCGAATGAACTATTAGCACTATCATTAATTTAATTACAGAAGAAATGTTCGGATTATTTCGCCATGTTCTCGGAAAGAACATGTTTTGGCAAATGATGTTACAATGTTACGCAATTTACTATACAACAAATATTGCGTTTGGAGCAAAGGTAATATTTCACTATACTTTCTATTCAGCAAAATGAAAAAATCTTACAGAATGGCGAATGGAATAAGTAAATATGTGACAAATAAAAAATAAATATCATTCAATTAAGGGTTAAATTTCTTAATATTTTGCAATTTCATATTTGTCATTTGTATCAATGAAAAAATAACAAGATAAAATTTAATTTTATGAATTTAGTCTCAGTTTTGATAAAAATATACTTATTTTTGGGGAAAATCTCTTACATTTTTTAATCACAAACTTTAAAAGAATTTGTTCACTGTAGAAAATGAATTTCACATCTTATTTATATTAGGCTGCATAATGAGTTAAATCGTAGCCAGATCAAATAATATATAAGTATCAAATAATATTTAATAGTAAAAACCCTTTTTACTCCATATATAAAGTATAGTTGAAAACTAGCATGTGAAAATTAGTATTTATTTGTTGCTAATATTTCATCAATTGAAAGATGTAGAAGTATGTTTAAGCTTCTGTGTGCTAGTCATAGTTATGTCTCACTTGTCGTGGTGATCATCTGGAAACTGCTGATTTCTTGCATTAGTCAGCGTATTTTGTATCTTCTTTTAAATGTTAATAAAATAATACATAATACAATAATACATTTTATTGGCAAAGTACAAGAGTACAATTTATCTGTTTCAAAGCCTTCTGATTTTTTTTTAAATGCAACATCTTATCATAAGATATCTTTAGTCTGAGAAATAAAATTTAAATACTCATGCTTTTCGATCTCTACTACTGCACAGTCTAGTTGAAGCTCTAATTATCCCATACAAGTAATATTAACTCTATTATCTATATTGTTTCCATTATAGCAGTCTTGTAAATGAAAATTTGAATTAAATATACATTCTTACGAATTTTTATAACATACATGTGTTTATTTAACTCACTTAATGTTTGCTGTTCTACCTTCCTTTCTTTCATTTTTGCACAACATTTGCTATACGTTTCAAAACTATATTTAAATCATCATTATAGCTTATAGGAAAAACTTTATTTTACATATGAATAAAAATTATAACATTAATTAATTTTAAACGTTTCCAGCATATTGAACAATTTTTTAATAAAAACTATTGAGTGATTAATACAGCATGTATTATTTACTATTTATGTTAAGTTAAATATTGAAATAAAGAAAACATGATTTCATTATTTCAAATTATGTACAGAATACTAAAAACAGCATTTTGTTAATTAGTTATTGAGTTTGAAGACAGAGAGCGAAACAACTTTTTGGTAAGGATACGAATGTTTTTCTATGGATAACTCTTATATGAATTGTATTAAATTTAGAAAAATAATACATTTTATTGGTAAAGTACAAGAGTGCAATTTATCTGTTTTAACGCCTTCTGAACTTTTTTAAAATAATTCCACAATAATTCCAATAACTAAAGATCCTACTTTTTATATAGATTTTTGCTGCTCAGTATACTAAGCTGAAAAGAGTTAACGTAGTTTAATTCACTTTTTTAACCTCTGAAACACATATCATTAATATTAATTTTAGTTAAATATTTTAAAAATAAATGACACTGTTATATAATGACCTTCTAGATTGTAAATGTTTTCTTTCACAACTCATTCGAATTTGTTATTAAAACAGTGTGAGCAAGAAAAAAATGATTAAGAAAATACTTTTGATCTTTGAGTTTCTTATAAAAAATATTCCCTCATATATTTGTGTGAAAAACTTTTCCAATGATTAATTTAGTGAGTTTCAGTGAGACAGTTTTTCAGTTTCATCATAAATTCCATTTCAATGCACAAATTCATTTAAACTCATATACATTGTAAATATTTATTTTATAATGAATTTGCTTGAAAGTATAACGTTTCAAATGAGAAATATCTCTAGAATCTTTTTTTGTTTTTTAACTAATTTTTAAATTCAATGGAGTTTAAATAATAAAACCCTTAACAACTCTATACTTCCTTTACGAAATTCTGCACAAAAAAATCTTTGACATTCTGAGCACACTGAACTCAATACATGATTAGTGTCCTTTCGATATATTGAATCTATTTTGAAGAATTCTGAAATAATTTTATTAAATCGATTATTCAAAGTATACTTTACATTTATTAAATAATACTTACAAGACCACAAATTGTTTAGCAGTCTAAAATAAAATCACTTGAATTGTGATGCAAATTATAGATCACGGTGAATGTATCAAAAAAATAATATTTATATTTTTCTAAGATATCGATTTAATGTGAAGACACTTCTTAAATATAACATGATGTCAAATATATATTTGTATTTGCTTCAACTAAAACTGAAATTTTTTTGTCAGGAAATTGAAACTACTAGACATTTTATGTTTCTTTGTCTCCTCTTTCAGTTTTTAGTAAACTGGACACACATTTCCTACAATGCTGTCAAACATAGAAAATAAAGCTGATTCAGGTATTATATCAATATTGAATTTGTTTCTGTTGGCAATTATTTTCAGAAAAAAATTTTCCTGATTACATAAACAGTATTTATACAATAGAGAAATATAATCTTTCATAAAATCATTAAAATTGCTTTTTATTATATTTAATTTCTTTTCGAAACCAAAATACCTCATGAAAGACTCACATTTTAAATATTTTTCTTTTTTTTCAACTGTTGTTTTGATATGCGCATTAAAATAATAGCAAGATTCTTTCATCATTAGAAATAAAAAGTATCTGAATGAAGTTAAAATGATAAGGAATAATAGAAACAAAAAATAACTGTAAAAGTGGCAATCTGAAAATGACATTATCAGATTTTGAAAACGAAACTATCAGAAAACTAGATCAGCTTATGATTTGAAGGATTTAAAATCGGAGAGACAGACAAAAAGTAATAAATTTAAGACTCGACGTTATTCTTTATATTTTGCTAAAACGGATTATTAATGATAACGAATTAGTCAGCACGAAAATTTTAATACAAGTAAACATCCTGGTTCTTCAATACAGAGATATTAAAGAGAAAAAACAGCTTTCACAATAGCATTAATAAAATTAAAGAGTTATCATTTTCTCTAAATGAAACATTACTCATACTCAAAGAGTGCGTGTGCTTTTAATGTAACAAGCAAATGTTTCTAACGCATAATTTACAAGAAAAGAATATATTTTTGAAAAAAATTTTATTTTTGAAGATAATTAAAAAAAAGTAAAAGTTTATATTATTATTATTAAAAAGCAATTATTAATATTTAAAAAATAATCAGTCAAAATATATTGTTATGATATTTAATAAACAATGTAAGTAAAATTATTAATCTCCTTAATTGCTTTTTATTATGACATTTAGATGTTTTTTAATCATTGATTTTAATAAAACGCTATGCTCTTATGTTGTTGCATAGTTAAAAATTTGATGCTGTGAAAAATTTCAGTATTGTTAAAACTTGATACTATGTATCTTTGAATTAATCTTAAAATATTAATTAATCACTCGTGATTTCAAAGTGATTTATTTTTAATTGAAAATATTAAATCTGAATTGAAATCTGATTAGTTTTAATTAAATTTTACTATCATTAAACCTATTGATTATTTAATTTACATTTTATTTTAATATATTTGTAAAAAACGCTAGAAAATAAGAAACTAAAATAAATAATGTGAACTTTAACACCAGATAATTTGTGTCTTCTATGCATTAATTTAAACTATAGCCTAAAATTATTATTAGTTGTATTTATTACAATTTAAAATGAATATAATTTCTTTTACACTTCAAGTGCAGATGAAATTTATTCTACTATTTTGAAAATAAAACAGTGATCATGAAATAAATATTAAGTGTAAAATTTATACATGTAAATTTTATATTTAGATTTAGGAATCTTTATTCACACAAAAGAAATTTATCTTTTTCCGAGACAAATATTTTTGAGTTTTGATATTAAATAAAAATTTTGTACAATCTCTTGAATAATCCTTTGATCATTTATCATACTGTTACTGACACTTCTTTTTAAGACTTTTGTATGGTGCAACACAGCAACGATGATGGAAGACCATGGAGAATAAAAATAGTGATGATAATATTTTATTTTTCACTTAAATATTCATACATACAGGCAACTGTTTTAATACATATGTTAATTATTTTTTTGTTTTATCTTACGTACACTCTGTCAAAGCAGATTTTCCATAAAGATAATAAGTTTTCTTTTATTTTTAAAAATAGTACCATGATCATGTTCTTACATTAAGTTAAACATATTTTGTCATAAGTACATGCATTATCAATCAAATATATGCTATATTTTAAGTTTAAACAAAACCTAACACGTCAAAAAATGTTTTTTTTTTCTTATAATTTGCATAATATATATCATTTTGTACGAAACCAAATATGTGTCGCAAAATTTAAGGTACATTCAAAAAGTAAACCTTTAAATCATTATAAAAGAAAAAAATATTGGCACACATAATATTTTTCCTTTAATAGTATTTAAATTACTATACTTTCATTTTGAATATTTTTTTATATATTTAACTATATATAGTTAATAAATTCATACTTTCTTTGTATTAATTTAAATAAAAGCTAAGAATAATTGACACATTTTTGCAAAATATTATTAAATTAAAAAACCCTTATTATATTTTGAATATTTTATAAGATTCAAATTTTATACACTCACAAAAGTTAATTTCCTTAAACTATATTTTGATTAGTCTAAATCTGTATTCTTTTCCAAATTTCACCTGTATTACAGATTTCTGATATAAAAGCATTAAAATTGCAAACAGTTTTCAATGCTAGTCTAAATTATTTCTGATGATTCAACTTGTACTTCTATTTTAAAAAAATATTGGTAAAAATTTTTTTCTCTTTTTCTGGATCCCATTTTCTTAAGCATTTTTTTGTTTCCTTATTAGTTATGAAAATATCATATAAATCACAGTTTTAAGAATTTCATTTTCAATTAACAGTCGCTTCGGATGTTAAAGATTTATTTTTATAAATACATAAATAATATTCTTTGAAATTCTCTTTCCTTCACTTACTAATTATGAAATAACATACAATTGCTTAAATTATTGAATTAAGACAAAAACTTATAGGAAAAAACTTTTAGTAATTAAACATAAGCATGATATGAACATATCAATCGTTAAAGTATAAAATGTTTGGCAGCATTTTGGTAAAAATGCAATGGCGAAAAGATTTAACCTGTCACATGCCAACATACTATAAACATTTAATATTTCAGGAATTCGTTGTATTTTTTATTTGTTAAAAATGTATTTTTAAAAATATTAATACAGGTTTCCCTCATATACACACATTTTTTCTTGTTCTGTTTCTGTCTCAAGTTCTCGTACACAAAGCAATTATATTTACTAAAGATATAAATAATTAATTAAAAAATAAGTCAGAAAACTTATTGCGATTGCAAAATAAATAGCTAAAAAATTATACTGAATTTTGAAATACAATATGAAAATATAATGATGCTTTTTCTTCGAATATTATGCAACAGTTCAGTATTTTATAATATTTCAAATTTTGAAAGCTATAATTTATTTTATTTGAATAAAACTTTATAAATTCAAACATTAATTTAAAATTTTCTATAAGAAATCAAAATATGAAATTTTCTGTTATAGAAAATCTAATTGGCATAATGTGCATTGAATAAAATATTTAGTTGTAAATAATTAATCTGATTCTTTAGTTGTTAAATAAGGAATACTATTATTTGCAAAAAAATACATCATAAGTTTTTTAAAATAGTTATAATTCTTTATTTAATTTATTAGGGAGAAATATGAGAATTTGAATTAATTAATAAACATACATTAAAATCTATGTTGAGCAAATTACAATATAGTTTTAGAATATGATAAAAAAAGACATCTTGGCTCTAATTTGGAAGATAACAATTTATTCGAACCCAATTTGTTATTTAAATTTCATTATATGAAACATTTAAAATGACTTTTAATATATATTTTTCAAGTGGAAAATCATTTTAAGGTGATATTTTTAGAATTAAAAGAACGCAGCGCAAATCATAAACTTTGATCAATTTTATCCCAGTTCAAAATCTATTTTTAGTAAGATAAATAAAATTTATTATACTCTTTCCCCTTTTACAATAATAGTTTTTAATTTAAGAGATTCAGCAAAACTATGTATTGTGTATTCGTAACAAATTCCCAAAACACATGTATTAAAAATTTAAGGGTTATTAAAAGAAATTTTCCTAATAATATATGCGTCCCAAAAGCAGTATGAAAACGCTTATTGAAAAATAAATTTAATAATTTCTATTCAAGAATAATAGTTCTCATTCTAATGCACTGAAATTCCCAAAATTTGTTTGGACTTATTTTTCATAAAATATTTTAATACATTGTAAAAGACATTTATTTACACATACAAATTTATAATAAGAAATTTCGATATAGTTTTAATTTCATGAAACCAGAATAAAGACCTAAGTTTATTAAAGACAATTTCATTGAAATAAAAATGATTATAATTTCATTTTATTATAATTATATTCGAGTAAAAAATATAAAACTAATAATATTTCTTAATATAAAAGCCTATGACTACAAATGTGCATTTCCCTATACATGAATAATAAACACATCATAAAATATAGTCATATATGAATAATAAAAACATATTTTGATTTAGTTGTTCAGGCACTTCTCATAAAAATGTTTTTCTTTCCTTTTTTTATTTACATTTTTATTTTTACGAAAATTTAACTTTTTTGTAATCAAGGAATTTTCCATTTTTTTCACTCTGTGAAGGAAAGAAATGAAAACAAAAAAGTAATTTAAAATTCTATTTTTGGCTTCACTGTAAATTTAAAGGGAGGGAAAAATTAATGAAACATACCAGCTTCACAGAGCGTAAATTTTGCGATTTGAAAAAGTGCTGTTATTACTTTTTTAAGCAAAACTTTCAATTACATTTTATATAAAAAAAATGATTAAATAAATATTTTTCCTCTTTACAAAATTAAAAAAATATCTTCTCTTCATACAATGTACAATTTTCTTTTTTAACTATGTTTTTAAATGTTTTAATATCTTTGTTTTGTTTTGTTTTCAATGTTTCATCAATTATTTAATATTTCAGCAATCTTTCAAGCAATTATTTTATTCAATTTATTTACATCATAGGGATTCATTTCATGTAACTCATCATGATAATTTAAAATATATTTAAAATAATGTAGCCAATAAGTGCTTGAATTTTAAATTCGTAAACTTAAATTTCTGTTTTATGTTTACAAATACAATTATATTTAATTTTTTTTTTTTGTAAGCAATTTACCAAGAAGATGAAAAACAGTAAAGTCAATCTGTCATTTTTCATTTAATTAACTTTAAGTTTAAAATTTAAAAACTGTCTTCAGAGCTTAAACATTTTCAAAAATAAAGATTCTATTATTGGATTCTTTAGAAAAAATTGTAACTATTTCCATTCTATATAATTTTATATTTCTATCAATATGATACAAAGAAGATATCTTAATGAGCAGCCCAACCTGTCTAGTAGTTAGCGTAACTGACAACGGATGGGGAGAACCTGGGTTTGAATCCCGGATCGGAAATGGATGTAATTTCTCTTTCTCTCTCTCTCTGTTTCTTGTCCTTTCCTCAGATGATGGATGAATGTGGCTCTCCCTATAAACGTGTTTGTGGTTGTGTGACGTGGACGATGCTACTCGTACCTCCGTGACTTGGTTCACAGGTGCCCACCGGGTAACGATAAAATGAGTAACAGTTTCAGACGTTTTTGCGGCTAATGTACTTACTTGCTCAAGGATGCCCGCCATTAGAAATAAAAAAAAGATATTTTAAAGAATGATTTTTTTAAATATATATTTTAAGGTCTACAAATAAAAACTGCCTTAATTTGCTTATTTCATTTGTAATTATTTCCAAATAATATTAATCACGGAGCACTGAATTTTGTACAAAATATATATGCAGAATTTTCCTTTTATAAATAAGCAAAAGACTAATTTCGTTCAAATAAAGAAAGTTTTCTTTAATTATATAAGTTACACAAACATACTCCTTATATAAAACATGTAAAAGAATAATAAGATATACAGAACAAATAAATGAAAAAATAATAATAAAACCACTAATAAAAACAATATATAACATGAATTTTAAATTATAAGATCATAAAATTTAGATAAAATATATAAATTGTATTATCTTTCAAAAAGAAAATAGGTTTCTGTAAGGGGCGTGATATAAAAATATGAATCACAGTAAAAGCTCACCACACGTACCTTTCAACAAGGATTTACTTCATTTAAAACCACATGTCAATTCATGAAACGTGTGTGTCCAATAGAAATTAAGTTAAGCTAACATAAGCACATTTTTTATATTCATATCATGAAATGAATAATCATAATCCAAGATTTTAATTAATCTTCTGCTACTGTTTTTTAATGATTCTGCATTTAAAAGAATAAACTCATTTTGTTTGAATATTTTGCTTATAAAATTTTCATTGCATTCTGCGTTATTTCTTTGGCTGTCAGTATTTGACAGTTTTTATACAATTATTCTTAATCTTTATCACTTTATTAATTAAAGAAGTATATGCTGGTACATTTTATATTTAGCTTAAAGACATTATTTTATATTTTAACATGATAATTATAATTTTCATTTTTAACTGGGCACCATTTTGCTATTAAGAAGACGTTCAAACAATAAGAATCACTTTTCAAAGCATTTATAAAAACTATATAAATATAAGATAATTAGAGTACAGCAATCGTATAAATAAATAAATTAACTTTGATCTAAAATGCTACATATTTCATCAAAGCTTGCAATAATGTAAATAAAAATTTAAAATATTGATAATAGTTTATTTATATTAAAAATTGATAATGTCACTAATTAAAATAATCAATTACAAAATTTATTTAATAATGAAGAAAATTTCAAAAATTTAAATTTCATTTTATAAAAATACTTAGTATATGTAATAAATCTAAATGCAAGTCATTCAAACGAATTAGTCGCAATAGTTTTCATTTGTGGTTGAAATGAACCAGTCTTTTGATTTTTCTACACACACATTAATATCTTCTTTAAAATTATGAAGTAAAAATTTCGTATTGCACATGAATAACCTAACAAAGTAAAACTAATGTAAGCCATATGCATACTTACCATTAAATACCTTTTGCAATTTTTTTTCAAATATATTAGGTTGTAACCACGATGGCAAGTAATAAAAAAAAGTTGCAAGAATCAAACTTACAACAAGTGAATACAAAAACAAAACAGAAACAGCTATATAGCTTGATTCATCTGTTTCAGGGTTGAAAGATATATATTTCTTTTCGAAGAATACTATCATATCAATTAATCAGGATGAGAAAAAATGATATAAGATTTCAAACAAATTAAAATATTAACAACTATTAAATTAATATGATTTATACATAAATGTATATTTGTCTTTCTTGTAAGGCAACATGCTAAGAAAGACCTTATATTTATTTTAAAAATTATGATGTCTTAAAAATGTCCTTTTATATTTCATGCTACTAACGAAGAAGGAAAGAGAGAAAGCAGAAAAAATAAACACATAAGTTTTCATATGATAAAAATAAATGAATCAACAGATAGCTATTTAAAGCTTTATATAGTGTTTTAAGAATATTTGCTTAAAAATTAAATATCTGTAAATGCTAATTACTATTTGCAAAGTGAAATACATTTTGCTTACAAGAATTAATCCAAAGTATCAAAACACAACTTCTCCAAATTACTTTTTACTCAAAAATCTTTAAGCATTTACCTAATAAACAATACTTTAAACGCACAAAAATATTTCTCTTGGTTATGTAAATTTTAGAGAATCAAAATAATATGCCTAAATGATGTAATAAATGCCCATGAAAATAGTTGCAATAAACGTAGTAAATAAATAATGCCATATTTCTTTGTCAGCCATGGATTTGAATTTGTAAGCAGTTGCCTTTATTTTATAATCCATTTAACTTAAATTAAGAAAATCTCTAGAGAGACTAAAGTGGAAGAAGTAGCTCCAGGTGATAGTTATTACAAATTAAAATATTTCAAAGTTTCTGATGCTTTTTTCCCCATGAGAGCCGAATAGAAGAGTGTGGAAAACATAGATCTCTCTCTCTCTCTCCCTCTCTCTCTCTCTCTCTCTCTCTCTCTCTCTCTCTCTCTCTCTATCTATCTATCTATCTATCTTACGAATATCTATAATCTTATTTTAAAACAAATGTGCTATGTAATAAAGCAGTTGCTGTTTCAAAATTTCAACTTTCTAAGAAAAAAATATAAAAAAGCAGTTCATGCAAAAGTAATCTTTGTAATTTAATATCTGCATCTTTTTTAAATAAAAAATTTGTGAAAGAGATACAGTTTTAAGATGCAATAAAAGGAAAAAGAATCAGAATAAATTTATAATTTACATTTTAAATATGTAATTGCCTACACATTTATTCAAACGAGCTCATAATTGCTTTTCAAAATGCAGAAGAGCATAAAATTATCATATATTTTGACTACTGGTTGGTGAGTTGTAAAATATTCATTTGGAATTCAGAGTTAATGTAGACGCAAAGTTTAAATAAATAATGTATTTTTCGGATTCATGAAATATTTTTAAATTTCTTGGAGTCTTAAAATTTTCTTTCAATGTAAGGAAATTCTTATTTTTAAGATTTAAAATTAGAATTTTCTTTAATTTTATTATTTAAAATTTTCTCTCAATGTAAGGAAATTCTATTTACTAATCTATGAAACAAATTTTCAAAGTTTTATTAGTAAAGAATACTTCATTAATCTTTATAAAAATAAATGCATTACTATTTATATTTTTCATTTTATATAATAATAATTCTTTATTCTTTCATTTATTTAATTCATTGTAATTTCATATTTTTTCTTTACTTACTAACAATCGCTTATCCTTTTCTTATTTCAGTTTACATTTCAACTTCAAATTTTTTTGGCAAACTAAACAAATGCACAGTGAAAAGATGAAAGCATTTTAACTAAACAATATAATTTTAATTGAATGAATATTTTTAAGCATTTATTCAATTTTTTGAGCACTGTTAATTTAACGAAACCAACTCAATTAATACATGAATAATAATAAGAAATATTCGAGTTCTGAACAGTATACAGAAAACTATTACTGGAAATATCGAAGCACTTAAAAATAACATGCACTTAACTTCCAATTTATAACTATTTTCCAAGATTATGCAAATTATTCACAAATTTTAAACAACATTTATTTATTGATCCTATTACGATAAGTATAGCCTGAAAAATCAAACAATTTTTAGAGCGAAAAATAAATTTGCTAAAATAATGTTAGCTCTAAACAAAACTCAATTATTTTCCATTTTTTCAAACAACATCAAAATGCATTTCAATTATTTTAATTTCTGTATTATATTTTAAGTTTTAGCAGGGCCGTTTTCAAATTACTTTTCATCTATTTGATAAATGAAAATTAAAATACATTCATTGAATTTACTTGTAGAATGCAACCCAACAACTTGTGAAATTTTAAGATAATTTTAATTTGTGTTTTATAAGAATGCTTTTCAAAGAACCAGATCGAAATTATTGTAAGAATCATTACATCGTTATTTTAAATTTTCTATGATGATATCTAAAGAGTGTAGCATTTTTTTTAATAATCTCCTTGTGTATCCAGACTAAGTATTCTCATTATTAAATATTTTTCTATAGATTGTTTAATTTTAAATTTATTTCTATAGATCACAGACATAATTAAAAAAGTGACATAATGAACGAGAAAATTTATGTGAAAGTATTAATTTTTATTACGAATAAACAATTAATTTGGATCATTAAATAAATTTAATATTAAGAAAACAATTTACATATGAAAATACCATAAAGCAACTTTATCCATACCAATAATTTTGTAAATAATAATTGTATGGTCTAAGCAAAAATCAAAAGTATTACATGCTTTTTTAATAATAGTGTGAACAAAAATTATCCTACATTGAAAATTTAACCCCATCCACCTGCTAAGAAAAGTCTTTAATTGTTCATGACTTAATTTGTAAACTTTGCACTGATAAATATAAGGTAAACAAGATAAGTCTTGCCTTTTTTAATGACCAAAAAGAATATGACCTGCATAAAATGTATTGTTGGTCCTCGAAGTAATCAGCATCCAGTACTTTCTGCCAACATGTCTCTAATAGTGCAATCCCTTTGCGGTAAAATTGGGAGTTCTGGAAACAAAGATGCCTGTGAGTGTTCGGTTCAAGTCTGATTCATTGGTGAAGGATTCTCCACAAATTATATTCTTCAGTGAATGAAAGAAGTGAAAATTTGATGGTGAAAGGTCACATCAGTGAGGGAATGGCAAGTCTCTCAATCAAGTCACTCACTGTATGGTATTCCTAACAACTCACTACATGTGGCATCGCGTTATCAAAACAGTACACCCTTGATATTAACAAGTTCTGGCTCTTTTTGTTGCAATGCTTAAATTTTATAATTTAATAATGCATAAATTATAAAACATTCAAATTTAGAATGATCCATTTTATTTTTTCTATGAAATCATTTCACCGCATTCTGTAAGTGTAACTTCCACATCAAATATTTTTAACATTGACTAATAGGAAAAACCACTATAAGCTTCATTTAGTTTACTAATAAAATTCGAAAAATGAAGTTTTGTTTTAAATTTTAAGCACTGAATGAACTGCATTAGTAATTTTTAAAATTTTTTTAACAGTGAAATAATATAAGATAAATACATTATTTTATTTAAATGTATGTAGTTGTTTTGAAAAAAATATTTTAAAAATTTCATCCTTTTTCATTTTAACTCATTATGTTTCAATTTATTTATTTCATTATTTCATCAATTTTTTATTCATGAAAAAATAAATAAATATGCCTTGTACTATACCAATTACTATCCACTTTATATTTTAATTATTTAATTTCAAAAATTATTTTTTAATATTATAGTACAAGCTTTTGATGCAAGCATTACTGTAATACTCATATTATAACATTTCATTGAAATATTTCAATATTTAAATGTGTCTCAAATTTCTAGTCAAAGTGATGATTTCTTATGCTTTAAAATATATTCATACATACAAATTAATTATTGCCTTACGTTTTACAATATTTTATAATATTTTACTTAACACTTTATAATAGAATCATTCAAATTACCATTTGTCAACACGGGAAATAAATTTATAACGATGCGAAAAATGTAGTGGAAACAACTTCAGTTTTAGTAAAATAGATTATGAAAGAAGTAAGATCAGTTGGATTTCATTTTTAAAGGAACTTTAGAATATTCAACTGTCAAATTTATCATAAAATCTACTTTTGTTTCAATTTTGCATCAACAAACAATAATTTCTTTGAAAAAAATTATTTCTATTACTATTAACATTTAGAAAATAATATTTTCGCTAAACCATTTTGATAATTACAATTAACACAGTAAATTTGAAAGATATATATAACTTAATTGCTGAAAATACAATATGAAAATATTTAAAAAATCTAAGGATAATATATCATTTAAATCATTACCAATACAATTTAATTCAAATAAATTTCTCTAATAAAGTAATTATTAGAGAATAATAATTATTAGTAATTTCTAAATTAGTAATTCAAAAAATAAAGCAATCGTTATTTCAAAACTTTTCTATGTTGTTTTCTTCTTAGTGAAATTAAATGATCAGCAGTTAAAATAAGGCGAGTAATAATATCTATTTAGGAAAATAATCCTAAAAGTATTTTTATTTTAATTCCTTAATGTTTCAAAAAAATTAAAAATTGAAAAAACTAAGGGAAAAATATAAATATTTGTGACATGTTAATCTGAATTTATTTCTTGATTATATTTTATGATTTCCATGATTAAATATACACCTACAAAATATATGATTAAATTTTGCATGTTTTTAAACATTAATGAATTCAGGCAAGGGTTTTAAGATAAATCATCCTTTCATGTGCTAATTGCCAAATTTTAATATCTAGAATATTTTTATTTATTGCAAAATCTTTACATAACAAATTATATTCATAATATATTTTTAAGCTAACATATACGCAAATATTTTCTTTCTTAAAAATAGAAATCAACCCGGAGTTAAATTCTAAAAAGACACAAAAGTACGCTGATCCATCACAACTACAAACAATTTTTCTTATCTTAAACACAATATATGGGTAGAAGTGCAAATATTTGTTCTGTTTTAAATTATCTTTGTAAATCAAACATTATTATTAATTATCAACAACGTAGTAGATTATATGTTAATTATTTTATTAAATTTTAGCACATAAAGGAAAGTCTAATCTAATTAAAGGAAATAGGTTATTACTTTGTTAAAGAAATAGTTACTTTAGAAGTTTTATTATGATTGTCAAGCAACAGATAAAATACTAATTTTCAAAATAATGGAATATTTAATTTTACGTTGTATTAACATTTTTAACGGCTGTAATATTATTTGCAGTTTTGCATATAAAAGTAAATACTTAATCATATTATAAAATGAAACTGTAAAATGCTGTATATTACATTACATTAATGATGATAATTTGTGAGAATCTGCACAAATGAACTTATGTCTAAGAGGTTACAAAATGCTTATTTCCTATTTATTAATTATTTTGTAATTCATGACATATATTTGTAATCTGAAATACATTACTTATTATAAAATGCAATAAATTTAACATTTTAAATTTAAATTGCTCATTTATTAAAAATATAAAGACTATAATACAAAGAAACTTCATTCGCATAAATAAGTCCTTAACTAAAATATTAATTGGAAAATAAATATTTTTTCCAAATTTCTCTATTTTGAGTAATATATATGTACTATATTTATATAAAAATATTTTAATACACTTTTATATACAAGTAAATAAATGAATAAATTAAAAAGTGGTAAAATAAAACTTAAATCATCAATTCTAATTTTATTACATTTTAATCGCAATCAAATCCAGTAAATATCGAAAACTCATAAGAACATTAAGCACTTGCCTTACTCAAAAAAATTATTTGTTTGCACACGACTTAAAATATTAAAGCTCAAATTTAGAATTGATGAATGTAAAGCCTAAAATTGTACAAAAGTAAAATGTAACAATAGAATTAATTTTTCAATCGCCAATATCAAAAACATTTTGGTTGTATAAATAAAAATTAATTTTTTTAATGGATATGCATTCTTGTTATGCTTCTTTTATCATGTTATGTGTATTATTAGTATAAAAACATATACTTATGTACGTTTGTACATATGTTTGTTTATTCTTGAATGTAAGTTCCATCAGTAATTAATATTACCCTATAAAATAATATTAAAAACTTGTTAAATTATAATAAAAGAAAAATATCAAAGAATAGACATAGATTATTCAAACATTATCTTTTTAAATCATACAATGTATAATTTAATAATAAACCAATATTATTAATCATTTTTAAAGATTACATTTGGCTTTTCCTGATGATAATGTATTTGAAAAAAATGAAGATATAATAAAAATATTTAATAGTTTTTAAGTCTTAAAATTAAAAAATAATATATTTTTCAATATATATTTACTTAAGTTAGAAAGATCAGTTAAATACATATTACTGAATTTCAATAAATACTGCATATTATTGAGTTTGAAGTAAATAAATACTCCAAATTTAGTGAATCTGAAAATTTTATTTAAATTAAAGAAAATAGATAGATAGATTTTTACGTTATAGTATCACAGGTTATACTGTCGAAAAACGAGGCCACTATGGCATGGTTAATTAGGATGTAAAGTCTCATTACCTGAAGTTAGTAAGTTCGAGTCCCAACTCAATCCACAATACGACGTCTTTACTAGGGGCCTGGGGAACGTTAAATACGTCATGGTGTTACTGTGAAATTGGGGCTTGCAGGCCAAGTCTGGGATTTTCTACTTGGTACCTTTTCTAAATTATGAAGACCCTCTCATTGATCTAGGAAAACTGTTCGTTCAGTTGTATCCAAATGCATAATTTGC
>JAPDSC010031292.1:5577-16391 GCA_026290005.1 Latrodectus geometricus | reverse complement strand
ATGTCTACCAGTATATTTCACATATCTAGGTGTATATGTCACAGTTGTGATTAATCACTTCAATTCTCATAACGATCTTCAGTTGCTCTTGCAAACTAGGCGTTAATTCTGTTACTATTTTAATCTGATATCATTTTTATTATTCTTGTTTTATATAATTCTATAGTTCTTTATTATTTTTAATTTATTTTTCCCATATAACTTGTAAAATCGGACTGTCTTTGAATGTACAATTTTACTATTGATTTTTGAAGCACATTTTTATCTATCAGAATCCCGCACACAAGAGAGTCCGCTCTTCACCAATCAAATAGATATCCGAATGTCACATGATGTTAATTGGCTGACAAATTCTATATAAGCGGAAGATTCCAATCTGTAATCATAGCGATTCAGTGCTTCGCCTTTGAACAAGACAGACGTATCTGAGACAAGCTCCGCCCAATTTCCGCTTTTATTTCTTTAAAGAGAATGAATGCTTTTTCACCTTCTCCGCAGGGAGAGGTAAAAAGCCAAATCCCAATTAAGGAGACAGTTAACCCTGCTGGTGTGCCCTTTTCAGGGCGCGATTTAGGACCGGGTGATTTAGCTGCATCACCCAGCTTCACAAATCTGGACAACATGGTTAGGCCTAACATTGACGACAAAGGAAACGAATTGGATGAAATTATGGACACGGAAAACAACAAATCCTCGTATGATTCAAACAAGATCCCTCCTCAAGGAATTTCCTCTGCTGGTGCGAGTGCTTCCAGTAAAATGAGCCACACAAGATCATTCATCGACAATTTTAGAAATAAAATTGAAGAAATTGGCATATTGATGAACGACATGAAAAATACCACAGAATTTGATGATGAGCAACGAAATGAAATAGCAAACATCTTCATGACCTTCTCCCAACAATTTCGAATCCAAAAACCAGCTAAAGAACCTAGTAAAATCAATAAAATAACTAAAGAAAATAAAAATTCGAATTCTTCAAGTACCTTTTCTAGCTCAAAAAGACCGATAGTAGACGTCACCTCAAAAAGAGGAAATTATTTTGAAATTCTTCAAAATGAAGTTTATTTAGACAAAATTGAAGAAAATGGGCAAAAAACAAAAGGAAAGCGCCTTATATCAAGTGTTAATTTCGAAAATCATGACAAGAACAAGGAATCGTTACCAAGTAAAGTCAAGATCATCGAAAATAATGGAAAATCAAAATCTCAGCAAAATGACGTCACAAGCCACGTTCTATCAAAAGACACTCCTACCAAATCTAATGCTAAACAAAAAACGGATGTAAACCCGAATATTAGTGAAAATTCTAACTTTAAACAGTCCAAAAATCACCCGGAATCAAATAAAAGTGGCGACAAACTCAATATTACTCCAATAATAAATGAAATATGTGAAAAATATCAAAACTTTGCAATCCAAAATTCGGAACAAGAGGAACATGAAGATCAAACACAAGATATGGAAGAAGATAATAATGAAACCTTTCAATTGGCCAAGCTTAAAAATCCGAAAATTCCACCCATTATTATCAAAGATCCCAAAATTAAATGGAAGCAAATTAAACAATTACTGGACGATTTAAAAATTATAGGATATTCAGGAAAAATGGCTGGAGATTCAATAAATTTAAAAGTACCAGATTCAAATGCCCATCGTACAATAACAGCAAAATTTGATGAACTTAAAATAAATTTCCCTACATACATTCTCCCAACTGACAAAAACATTAAAATAGTTATTAGAAGTCTACCAGAAGAAACTGAAATTTCCGAAATTATGGAAGACCTACAAAATGATGGCTTCACAGTACTTAACATTACTCAATTCACAAGAAAATCCGAAGGAACCATAATTAAAATGCCATTATTTCTTGTAACTCTCCCACCTACAAAGCACTCCAAAACCATTTATGATAAAAACTATGTTATCAACATGAAGGTAAAAATCGAATCCTACAGAGGAAAACGAGGAGTAACACAATGTTACAGATGTCAATCCTTCAACCACGTTCAATCTTCATGCCGACACTCCCCCAAATGTCTAAAGTGTGCTGGTGAGCACCTCAGTTACCAATGTACCAAATTGAAAGAAATCCCAGCTACTTGTGCAAATTGCGGAGGAGACCATCCTTCAAATCACAGAGGCTGTCCTAAATATCCAAAAACAGAAACAAAATTAATCTCAACAAATAATAACACAAATAACAAATTATACCAAAATAGAACCTTCATCAGCAAAAGTTACGCAGAAGCAGCAAAACAAGAAAAAATTAATGAAGAAAACAAGACAACCTTAAACGAGGCACAACAAATAATGACAGAACTAAAAAGCCTAGTTAACTACATAAAGCAATCTGGAATTATAGAAATTACCAAAACAATAATTACTAACACCTCTAGCCAACTTCAACAATCAAATAATGTTTAAAACAAATAACAGTTTTACACCATTCATCGTTGCTCTCTGGAATGCAAATGGCCTTGCACAAAAATCAACAGAACTAAAAGACTTCATTACAGAAAATAATATTGACATCTGCCTCATAACAGAAACTCATTTCAATGGACAAAACACCCTTAAAATTGCAAACTACTCAACTTTCCTCTGCAATAGAGAATCCCATAAAGGAGGAGGTGTCGCAATTATTGCCAAAAGATCTCTAGCTCCAACAGAATACAGCAAAACAAATAATCAAGGATTTGAAGAAATCTCAATAGTCATCCAAACTCAAAATTACCCTCTAATTAAATTCACAGCTCTGTATAACGCACCTCAACACAAACTAACGCTTAAACAAATCAAAGACCTTTTTCCTGACAATCTTCCAGTCGTCATAGGAGGAGATTTTAATAGCAAAAATATTAGCTGGGGATGTAGAAACAACAATAATAATGGAAAAGATCTCATTCAAATAATTAATCAGCTTAACATTAAAGTTACTGCACCAATTCACCCTACTTACTACCCACCAAATAATCTTCATAGGCCCGACATTCTAGATTTTTTCATCTCAAGCACTAGCATCCCAATATCAGCAGACGTTCTCAACGATCTTTCCTCAGACCATGTACCAGTAATAGCAACAATAGGAAATACCCCCTTGCAAACCATAAAGAAAATCTCAAAAATAGACTGGAATCTCTACCATAACATCCTCATCAGAAACAGTGAAAACTACCCACCACCAACAGACTGCAATGAAATAGAAAACTCCATCAACAAACTTAACGAAGACCTTCAAAATGCCATTAACAGAGCAACAACTCACGAAAATCCAATACCTAATCACCATATTCTACCAAACGAAATTAAAATTATCATCAAACAAAGAAACTGGACTCGCAAAAAATGGCAAAAAACACAGGATCCTAACTTTAAAATAGAAATGAATAAACTAAACAGACAAATTCGTGAACTATGCAAAAGCTATCAGAAAAAATCGTGGAATAATAAAATAGAAAACATCTGCACCGACAATAACTCCACCTGGCAACTAACCAAAACTCTCAAAAGAGATATACAAATAAACAGACCACTTCATGGCAAGCAAGGTCTTGTTTTCAATTCCAAGGACAAAGTCGAAGTTTTTGCTGATTCCCTTGAAGACCAATTCTCACCTAATAATGAAGATCCTGATGAAGACTCCGACAAACTTATTAGAAAAACTGTAACAAAATTCCTCAGAAACAATGCACCTGCCGAATCTATTGCCCTAACCACCACTGAAGAAATAGTTAAAATCATTAAAAACCTCAAAAATCGCAAAGCTCCCGGCCAAGACAATATTAGTAACAAAATGATCAAAAATATCCCTCAAAATTACCTCGAAATTATTAAAAACATCTTCAACAGCTGCCTTCAAAATCAATACTTTCCAACTCAATGGAAAAAAGCCATCATTATTCTCTTCCCTAAACCACTCAAAGATCCAGTTATGCCACAAAATTACAGGCCTATAAGCCTTCTCAGCACAATAAGCAAAATTTTTGAAAGAATTATACTAAACAGACTTCAACACTCACTCCACCAACTTCCTGATGAACAATATGGATTCAGAAAAAACCTAGACACCACTAAGCAACTTATCCGCATCATTGACTATATGGGCAGATCAATCCGCAACAAGCAATCCATCGCATTCCTCATGCTTGATGTCGCAAAGGCATTTGACAGTGTCTGGCACACTGGTCTACTCTTCAAACTAATAGATACCAAAATTCCTACTAATCTAATCAGAATCCTACAAAGTTACCTATCAAACAGAAAGTTTCAAGTCAAAATTAACAATCACACCTCTACAACTAGAAATATCAATTCTGGAGTCCCACAAGGGAGCATCCTCGGGCCAATCCTCTATCTACTATTCACTTACGACTTTCCCATAGATAAACTTGATTACAATAGCCTAACTGCCTTATATGCCGATGATACTGGAATAATAACAAAATCCAAAAATGTCAATCTTGCCATTGACAGACTGCAAAATAAAGCTGAAGCAATAGAAAACTGGTGCCAAAAATGGAAAGTCAAAATTAACGCCCAAAAATCTCAACTTTTAATTATTAGAGCAAGAAATAGACAAAAAATCACCAACAACTTAATCCTCTTCAACACTGAAGTTCCAATTGTTAAAAAAGCAAAATATCTTGGACTCACTTTAAATCATAAACTAACCTGGGAAGATCATGTTGTATCAGTCATCGCCAAAACAAATGCATACTATAACAAATTAAAACCCTTAATAGGACCACACTCCCAGGCAACAATCAAAAACTAAAAGACTCATCTACACAGCAATCCTCAGACCTATACTCACTTATGCTTCTCCTGCCTGGAACACTATCAAAGAAAAAGAACTCAAGAAACTGACCGTATTTCAAAATAAAATCCTCAGAAGAATTACTAACGCCCCTTACTACATTAGAAATAAATCTATTCATCATGATCTCTGCCTCAAGCCTCTTCATAATTACATTGCCAGCATTAACCATAAGTATTATCAAAAAGCAACTCACTGCAATACTGCCAATTTCAACAGCATCTTTCAATTTGAAAACTTCAAGGAAGATATCCATCTAAGACCAGTTGCCGCCTACTACTGTAGCGATGCAATTCTTTCGGGGCAATGATCCCCCTTTCCTTCTTCTTTCCTTCTCTTTCAATCAATGACTTTTAAAATCACAGGCCAACAGCACTAAAACAAGGTGAATGAGTAGAAACCTTAGGGTTGGCACTCAGATTACAAGTTCAAGTTCACTTCAATTCTTTAAGACTGATAGCAGCACATTATCTCAATGATGCAATTCTGTCTAGTCTGTCAAATATCACTTGCAAATAATTACTGTACATAGTTTTTCATATTCGTATGTACCTACTTTATGCATTAGCAATATGTTACTTTAATGTTCTTGTAAATATGTAAACTATTTCTCTCAATTTATTTCATTATTATTTTGCATTTTATCCTTGTCATTTCTCCCCCCATTATTTTACATGGGAAAATTATTTCAATTTTGTTTTATCTATTCCAGAATATTTTTTTCATTTTTTCCACATTTATTTTATTTATCCTTGAATTGTTTCTATTTTTATATTTCATGTACCTTTTATTTCTTTTATTCACTTTTTAAGTGATTTTTCTCAATTTGTTCGATTTTCATTCTCCGCCCATATGGATTAACACCATCGGCCAATGAGAATTCGCCTTTCGAACCCTCGCCTTCTCTCCTTTTCGCTTCCATAACTCTTCTCACTTTTCTTAGTTCATGATCTTATCTCTCCGATGAAGAAGTAAAAGCAGCTTCGCTGCTATATGCTTCGGTATTTCCATCAAGTCTAAGGTATAATCACTTCAGTTGTAGCACTGTATCGCCGACTTAAGTCCTCTGTAGTGCTCCTAGGTAATACAAGAGATGTTAGATAGCGAGCTTAGATAATAAATTTTGGCGTCATTGGTAATGCTAAGATGTGGATCAAAAATAGCGACCCGGATTTTTTTTCTTGATTGACTCTGACTACTAAAAACTCTAAATTCAATAAGTCCTCTGTTACATCGATGTGTTTGGTGGTGACGAATGGAATGGCCAGCGTGTTCTCCTGACATGAATAAAATACAGCACATTTGGGACTCTCTAGGAAGACGAGTTGCTGGCCACCAACCACCCCCACAAACGCTCCAAGAACTGGAAAAAGCTCTTCTGGAATAGTGGGACAGAATACCCCAATTGATTAATAATCATTGACTACATGCCTCAAAGGTGTTCAACGTTGCTGGTCGTCAGTGGAAACTACACCCCCTGAACATACTGAAAATGATTTCCATCGAAGAAAACACCTTTTCTTATTCTTTTTTTCTCATATGCACACATTGTGTTTTTTCCTTTTGTACACATATACGCAATAAATTTTTTTTTCCAAACACAATTTTTTTTTATGTAATTTATTTTTATATAACCTACTACATCTGTCAACCATGTATCAATCAGCTAAAATGTTTCCCAGCCACAAGATTCACCTAAAACCGCAATATCCTTTAAATGTTTTGAGCAGTGTATTTGCAAAAGAGAAAAGTGTTCTTTTTTTGATGGTCTCATGTCGCCAACTTGAATCATGCGCTAAAATTCAGCTTTTGTACTTTTCAGATGGTCGAATGCTAAACATCTAGACTTAGCAGCAATAGGCGACCCTTTATTTATATAACGAACTGTATTATATTTTTTAGGCATATCAGGATCTGATAATTTTGTAATATCTGGGTATTTTGAAAATATTTTACATATATATTATACAAACAGATTTTAAAGAAAATAGCTTACAGTTAAATATTTTGCCATTTTAAGTTCGTTATATTATCTACTAGATGCTTCCCTAGTAGCAATTCAACGGTGGGCGGTCATTGGGCAAACGCCTCAGGATGATGAATACTCACCGGGCCCTGCGCGGCAATAGTGCATGCACAGACTAGGAAACTAGACTAACCACTTCCCCCTTGAAGGCTTCAAAAAATGGAGCGCCATCTTGAGAGACTTTCCTTTACATATTTGACACTAGGTAGCGTTAAAAGCATTTCAAGTCTATAGAATCGAATTTGTTTACATTGTTTTGTGTTGCACAGAGACTAGGATTCCTAGTCTGTGGTGTTGCATTTCGAAGTTCGTATTTGTGATTTCCAAATATTTTTATTATTTTAAAATGCCAAATAAATGTTTTTGTCCTGGCTGTAAAAGCGGCTATAAATCAGATATTGATCGAAGAAAAAAGAATGGGGAAAAACTACCAAATTTGTTTTCTGCACCAAAGGTATTGTCAGCTAAGACAACGTGCAAAATATAATTAATCTACTTTTATTTTCAATTAATAATTTTTATCTTGATAAGTTAGTTTATGTTATGTAATGAATAATATCTATGCATTTGTATTATTTTTTAAAATCTGGCCTGAAATCGGCAAGTAAATTTTGATTCTGAAGTATAATCAATTATCTAGTTTAGCTCCTTTTGGTAATAAAATAGTTGCTGGTCAATTTAAATGCAACGATTTAGTATGATAAATTGTATTTATCTTCTTTATTTCTGCATACTGGTTTGCAGAAAAGTTTATATATCAATCTGACTTTACTTCCACATTTCTCTATTGCTTGTGTATTCCTTTTTTTTTTTTTTTTTATTAAATTTAGATGCATTTAATATCAATATTAAAGCTAAGATCTGGTAAATCTCTTTATCACTGATTTGATTAAAATAAAAAATATAATTATAATTTGGTATTTAAAAAGCTCATACCATAAAAATATAACTTTAATAATATATTCTGCATGTTATAATGTATTCTTGATTTAGGATCAAAACTTGCTTGAAAAATGGAGACAGGCAATTCCTCGGGCTGATAAACAGTTGACTTCTTCAGATGTAGTGTGTTCTTTGCACTTTAAAGAAGATGATATTGATAATTATTATGTACAAAAACTATCAGATGGAACTGTAAGTAGTTTGTGTTGTATAAATTTTTTAAAATGTATAAAGCATTTTTTAAAATTTTGAGTATATGTGCCTAGGTGTGGAAGTTGCCAAAAGGAAAACCAAACTTGATGAAAGATGCTATTCCAAGCATCTTCCCGAACTTGCCCAAATACCTTTCATCAAGCACAAGAAAAAGAAAAATGCCTGCTGTTAGAAATGCAACTAAGAAAAAATGTGATAGTTTTCCAGCAAAATTGTTTCGGATTTTCCTCATCTAATGAAAACTTTTAGAAATTCTATTGTGAAGAACAAGATAACTCTAGTAAGTGTAGCACTATTACTATTTTTGTTTATTTTCTTTTCTTTATTAATAATAACAAAATTATTAAGAATTATAAAATTATTTCTTGTAATTATATTTGCATAAAATAGTTATAACAAATTTATGAATTCTTAATCAAGCAATAAATACAAATGTTATTAATCTTATTTGAATTTCTGATATTCACTTTAAAGATTTCAATTAGTTCTTACCATAAAATTCATTTCTGGTTAATATTTATCTTATAAAACATTAATTTTTCTATTTATGTTAGTAATATTTCTGTTTTAATGTTTAATACTTTTTTCAACTATATTTATTCAAACTGACATCAAATGAAGCTATTAATTCTTTGCTTTAAATATTACTTTAATATTAAACTAAAAATGTTTCAGACACCTGATGGCATAGTTGATTTGAAGTTTTGGGATGCTGTTGTTCAATTAGATTCACCTAACAGCTTCAGCTTAAAAGTGTGTCCAAAATTAACAGAAGATCATGTGCGACCAAACTTTTATCAGAAAATGAGTGTTGGAATGGCTTTTCAAGTATTGTTTTCCTTAATTTCATAGTGAACATGATAGTTTTATTTTATTTTTATTTTAATACACATTTTCATTTTTGTAGTTTTTTAGTGCTTCTGTTGCTGCTGCAATGACTGCTTATAAAACAAATAATAATCTGCAAAAGTGTGATGGTTGCATTCAATTTGTAAAGCGTGTAAATCAATTGATATAATGAATTCAAGAACACCTGTAACAGATTTGAAAATAGATTCATCTTATTATAATGTAATTATAAAAATTTATAATATTATGTACTTTTTTAGTACTTTATAAGTTGTTTTGTTCTCCAAAAATTTGTGCCTAATTATTTCCTAATCACATGTCATTATCGACTTAAAATACCAATTTATAATATATATATATCTTTAATTTGAACATTTATTCTTTTTATTGAAAAAAATTTATTTCATTGTCAACCAATATTTAAATATTTCATGTCTGGGTAATATTTTATAGGAAATAAAGTCTTTCATTAATTATCTTGATGAGTGGGAGAAGTTATCTAAAGAAGCAAAGTCTAATTTTATTACAAGTTCTACCTACTATGGTTTAAAAATAACTTTAATGGCTACTTTAGAAATTTCTAAATTTTTAATTGATAAGTGTGGCTTTAGTTATTTAATGACAGCTAGATTAAATCAAGATTCTTTGGAGGTTTGTAATTTGATACTTATTCACTGCTTTTGAAACTAGAAGTGTTTTTCATTTTATTAATCTATTTATTTTATTTTCAGAGATTTTTTGGAATTATGAGACATGCCTGTGGTTGTAATGATCACCCTAATTCCTCTATTTTTCTACAAGTATTCCGTCTTATTGGAACTTATTCTTTAATAAAGCCTCCTGAAAATTCAAATGTGAACGGGTCAGAATTTATAAAGACTTTATTAGAATTTAATTTTAATAACACTCCAAATACTAAAAAATTAGAATAGAAAGAAAAGATAGATGCTATTATAGAAAATAGTACACATTTATTCCAGGCATCGGCTACATTGCAAAATGATCACAATTTAACTAATTTTTTTTTAATAACCAGGATGCATTTCATTTGTGACAGATCAAATAAAATTGATGAAGCCAAAGTAACTAAAACCAAGAAGTATAGAAAATTATCATAATTGTCTTTTTTTTTTTTTTTTGTAGAGGTGAGTCGTTGGAAGCTCAGTGGTAGAGCACTAGTTTCCACTTTTTTTTATCTTTAATAAGATTTATTGTGCTTTATCTTTTCTTAGACGACTTGGGGTCCACTCAACCTCAGAACAATGAGGACCAGAAGTAATTCTGGGTAACATAGGCTGCCTGAGTACAGTGTCAGTACCTTTAAAGCTCTACCTTTATGACACCTTAATCCAGGCTTTTTGTACTATGTTATATTATAAATTAAAATTATGTGTGCATGCAAATGTTGAATTGTATTTGAATGTATGTGTGTGTGTGTGTGTTTTTTTTTCTGGCATTTGCCTGGATAAATATTTAGCTGTTCTTGTAAAATTGTCATTTATCATATTTGTATTTAGAAATAATTAGATATGTGTACTTATAAGATATATAATTATTTTCCATGTATTGATAATAATTATTAAATTTTTACAACTTTGCAAAGATGCTAAGTGATACTTATGCATTAAAAATATTGAATAGTATATTTTTACATCTGCATGTTTTATTTTGATAATTGTTGTACTTTAAAGTATTTTTATATGCTTATAAATGCTAAAAATATAAAGCCATTTCAAATATATGCATGATTTATTTAAGGAAATTATTTTATTTATTTGTTTTTATTTGCCTGCGTATAGTGTCACTACCTTTAAGGCTTTACCTTTATGACACTTTAACCCAGGCTTTTTGTACTATGTTGTATTATAAATTAAAATTATGTGTGCATGCAAATGTTGAATTGTATTTGAATGTGTGTGTGTGTGTGTGGGTTTTTTTTTTTTTTTTTTTTTTTTTTTT
>JAPDSC010031289.1:0-17410 GCA_026290005.1 Latrodectus geometricus | reverse complement strand
AGAGAATTGTACTTAATTTTAATGTTTGCATATTTGTTTGTTTCATTGTCAGGGCTGTACATGTCAAAGCTGTTGAGACAAGCTCTAAAGCTTGTTTTGTAACTCTAAAAAGATTTATAAAGGAGAGGAAAGCCAAAAGAATTTTTTAGTTATTGTGGAACGAACTTTAAAGGTGCTAGCAAAGAAATTCTCCAAGTATTTTTATCATGTCAGAAATGAACAATTTCAAGCTTTTTTAGCTTCAGAAAATATGAACTGGCATTTCATACTTCATTTTGGAGAGCTATGGGAATTAGCAGTCAAGTCCATGAAGTATCTTCGATAAGTAATGGGAGCAGTCTTGTTGACTTATGTAGAATTTATCACCTTAATTACTCAAATGGAGCCTTGCTTGGCTTCAAGACCTCTTGTCCAACAGTCAGACGACTGATTTAGCTGTTCTCACTCCTGGGCATTTTCTGATTGACGCTACACTCACAGCACTTCTGGAAGAAAATCATCTAGAACAATCAAAATCTCTAGTGGATCGCCGGAAAATTTTACAATTGATCTTTCAGCATTTTAGGTTATGTTGAACTCCAGAATATTTATCACAGTTGCAGCAGAAATATAAATGGAAAAAAAATCCCAGGAAAATTTATTACTGGCTGAATTGGTTTTAATCAAGAAAGAAAACATCCCTTCTCTACAATGGCAGTTGGAAAGAATAACTAGTGTTTTTCCAAGAAGTGACAAAAAAGTTAGAGTGGTGGACATCTTGATACAAATCACACTGTGAAATTAAAAGATCTATTGCTATTCTCTGCCCTTACCTGTTAAGCATTATTGAGCTATTATTTGGAACTTTAATTAAATAATTTTAATTTCATTATCTTCATTTTAATATATTGTTAATTTTATACTTAATGTAGTATTTCAGATTTGTAATTGTGTTGAAGCGTCTGTTATGTTTCAAGGGGCCGATATGTTTTTATTTGTTATTGTACCTAGTCGGCACTCCTTGTAAGTTCAAGTTGATTGTTTAATTTTTTCTTTTTCCGTTTTCGTAATTGGCAACCTTGTTCTTGAATTTCAGTTAATTAACCTCGCGCATTTGTATTCTACTTCGCAATTAACTTTAATTTTAAACCGTTTAGTGCATTTCATTTTCATACATATTTTTTTCCTTCACATATTTAAATAGGAACGATATCACATTAATTATTTTATCGTGATTTTATTATATCATAACAATATCTTTATTTTATTGCACAATATTTGAATTTGAAGAACGCTTAAAGGGTAAAATTTACTTTTAAACTTATTTCAACAGTAATTTCTAAAAATAGAAAAATACATGTAATTCTTTTTATTTTTTGATTACTGGGAAAAAAGCTTAATGGCTCCAATAATAGTCAATTTAAAACTGTTGAACCATTTTTTGTGAAATAAGAATTTTTTTATTTTTAATTATATTTATGCTTTTACTTTTAATGATTGTTAAGGATGTAATTAAAAAATGTTATTCATTTTAATAAACTTTATAATTTTAAGAGCAATTTATGTTAATAGATAAAAATAAGTTTGAGATTTATTAAAAATAATTTTTGAAAATTGACTTTTATAGTTTATTATTTAAACGTCAGTTTTATAATATTAACTGCTATAATTAATAATTTATTAAGACAAACTATTATTCTATTCTTTTAAAATCCTACAAATTTTGAATTACCTCATTCCTATGTATAATCTGCTGCAGCGTATTATCTGAAAACTTTTTTTCGAGTAAGAAAAGAAAAGCGTTGCATAATCCCCAGTGGTGAATTATCCAAGGCAATTTTTTTCGGTGAATAGTTATATACTGCTGATAATTTGGTTGTCAGAATACAGTTTGGCGTCGTAATCTGTTGATTTGGCTCCGCATTTCGTCCTTGGTGATGGGGTGATTCCAAATAAGATTCAACCTACCAGAACTCATTGAACTTCTTGGGCCTCACTTTAATTACTTTTGTAATTCAATAAATATAAAGTGATGAATTAAGGAAATAAAATTAACTTCACAAATTATCTCACTTGCTATCTACAACAATAAGGTATCTAATAAACCTTCTTGGATTTTCCCATTCAGGATATTTAAATGGAGGAAGAAAATTTGCTTAAGTTTGTTACAAAAAGAAAACCTATTCAGACTATATTGGCAAGTTAGATAAATGTATCTGTTGACGTTCAATGATTAGATTTAAATCTAATGATGTATCACATATTTTCCAATTTTTAATTTTTTCTACACTCCTTACATATTATTTATTTTCTTAAATTCAATTTTATACTTATTTTTAGGTAGAATTGTATGCATAATTAAATTATGTGGAGCTGTAATGCATAACAAGTGATTTTTAAATTTATTTAAAATGATCAAATGTATTTTATCTAGTGACTATTTTATTCATTTTTAACATCTAATGTAAAGGATACAAGAACAGCTGCTTACAATTTTTAAGCCATTTAAAAATGTTATGAACTTTCCAAGTATATCATCAATCAAAAATTGTTATAAACTTGTCATAAATTTTCTCATATACATCATCATTTACATCCTGTATTTTTTATATAAAATCATTTTATATATATTCAATATAAAAATTATATCATCGCAAAACATTTTATTTCTCCAAATATTTAATATTTTTTTCCTTACTTTATTCGAGTCTTATGAGAAATCAGGAACATGTAAAAAGAAAGTTATGCTGAAATAAATGGGGAAAAAAACTTCTGCTCCCACTGAAGAGAAATATTTCACATATTTTATTTCAATTAAAATCAAGAAGGCGCTGTCAACTTCAAATCAAGACAGTTCTTAGTGTTTTGAAATGAAAAGAAGATCACGTTGAAAAAGAGGTTTGATACGAGAGGATAATTCAAAGTTTCATGTTCTAGTTGAGAGAATTTTAAGGCTGAATTCTTGAAGGATTTCAATTGGAGAAGGAAACTTCGATGAAAATCTTTCGTTCCGCATCTACTCCATCATTCAAGATGACAAGTGAAGAAGAGCAGGACATGTTTCATCTTGTCGTACCACACTTTCGTTTGAGGAGAATTTTATTATAAGCATATTGAATGAAAAGTTTTCTTCAGAATTTCCTGGTTATGATAACGGATATCCAATTGAAAAGACTATCGTTTCGGGCTTTTGGTATTTTTTCCAATTTTTTCATAAGTGTCTCTCACACTTTAAGCAAATATGTATTAATGTCTTTTTAATATATTTTTGAATTAGGAAAATATATTTTACCGTATTTTATTATGGAATATATTTTTAAAATTTAGTGAAACAATATAAAATATCCATACAAAAATACAGAAATTACTTTGATTTTCTGAGGCAGGAAGGAATGATGAGTTATGGTGCATTGATGTTTATCGAGAAGCATTATTCATTAAGCATTTTTTATATGGATCAAATTTTTAAAATGGTTAAAATTAAGTCCAGATATTAAAAAAATTAAACCATATTTACGGATAAAAACATATGTTGCAATTATTAAATGGTTTTGTTAATAAGTATATGTATACATGATTAAAACTTTAAATTTTTATAAATGCTATAGAATTACTTACAATATTAGACCGGCCAGTGGCTGAGTAGTTAGCGTTCCTGTCTCCTATGCGGTCGGTATCGGGTTCGAGTCCCGATTTGGGTATGGTTGTTTTCTCTCTCCGTGCTTTTTGTCTTTCCTCCTGAGATGATGGCTGAATGTGGTCTGCCCTTTAAAGGGGTTTGTGACGTATGCAATGCTACTCCTCTCTGTGACTTGTTTCAAAGGTGCCCATCGGGTAACTTTAAATGAGTAACAACTTCTAGCCTTGTAGTGGGGAAGTGTCAATCACCCAGCACCCGCCATTGGAAAGGTAACTTATAGCGTTAACAGTTAACTACGTTCATTTTAATTATAAAAATAGATTCCCAAATTAAGGAGGTTTTATCTATAATTGAATAATCGAAAGAATAAAGTTTGAATATCAAATAAGAAACTGTTCGCAATTCTAAGCTCGTAGAATTCCTATAGTTATGAATCATATGTAATAAAAAAGTAATGAAAAATTCAAATTAACTTGCCTTGGGTGAGACAATCAACCTGTATTCAGGCAGATTTTGGAACCAGCCAAACTTAAATAAGAGCCAACTTGTATAATAAGCTCACAAACAATTAAAAACTGAAGTATTTTAAAGATTACCAGATTGAAAGCTAATTACATTACAATTTTATTCTATTTTAAAAATAATTATAGAAGTTTAACTATTTATAAGAATCAGATAATTATTATCTAGGATATTATGACATATATGAGGCAATCACAATATTAATTTACAGAGGCAACGGTAGCCCATTTAGTTACGTAATACTTCTGGTTAACGAGAGATCATGAGTTCCAATCTCGATCCAATCGCAGATACGGCATATTCGCCAATGGCAGGTGAGGCATGTTAAATATGTCGTGGTCACAATGTCCTCCATGAGATATGATACTTCTTGTGTGGTAGCCAACTTTTGGTGTCTTCTGATTGGTCCCTCCTTCTAAATTAAGAAGATCCATCCACTTTCGGTGCAACGAAGGCACACCCACAGGGTGCTCTACTGTATAAGTAAACATAACTTCTGAATATGGCAGTGCTGATAGGTGGAAATCATATAGCAGCCGGGAATTAGAAATTTAAAAAAAATTTCTTCTGTTATAGCTGCCAAAAATTATGTAAATTATCAGACTTCAAAACTAACGTTTTACTTTTTCATGATAAATTGTATTAAAAACATTGTATAAACATTTTATGAGAATGTAAAAGAAAATTAATAGAAATCGAAAATAAATACGTACTTTACAAAAGTTAATTTTAGAAGAAAAAGTTAAATATATTAAATGATAAATAAATAATTAAAAAGATTACCATATCGAAATTTAATAACATGACACATAGATTTATAATTTTAAATAATAAAGAAATTTCTTATACATGAATTAAATTTTTAATGAGAAAGTTTTTTTCTTTTTATAAAAATTATTCACTTACCAATGAATAGCTGATAGAATGTAAATCGAAGTTTTGTTTGAAATTCTCTTTAGAAAATAAATCAATGCAAACAATTTAAAAAGTAAAATTGTTCTTTTCTTCATAATTGTATTGTGTCAGAAACACGACTGCCTTTTGACAGCTTTCAATTAAGGAATTTAATTAAAGCTCTAGCTTTTCAAACAGTGTTTTTTAATTATAGGTATTTTTCAAAAAGATCGAATTTCAAAAGAGTCAGACATTGTCAGTATCCGTTTTCATTTCAGTTTTCAAAAATTTATCTTTTAAAATAAGACAGCATTGCGAAAAGGGAAGATTAAATACTAAGTAGAAGTATATCCTAAGCACATAGTTATAAATATTCTCTTTTTTAAATATCATTTTTAAATGCTATATTTTAGAATAAAAATAATTTACAAATTTTTCTCTTCTTTTTCTTAATTAATGCTTAAAGATTTTATTAAAACATTATGTGGTAAAAAAAAAGCAAATGAGATTTTTTAATAAATAGAAGCACATAAATGTGTACAATAAGCTTTCTAAGTCTTATAATTATATATATATATTATATAGAGAGCATTTATGATTTAATGATATATTTAATGATTTTTTAATGATATACATTCTTATACGAAAATTGAAAAATTGAAATCGTGTGTAAAGTTTTTGTTTTCGTTATAATCCTTTCGTCATAGATCTGCTCAATAAAAATTTTTCGAACGAATAATTAACTCATTTTTAATACACACGATTTAGAATGATTTATCACCAGGCAGTAATAAAATATTTTAAATTATATTTAAGTGAATAAAGTCGTATATTTACTATTCCTCCTAGAAAAATATATCTTACGATGTTTACAATAATGATGTCCACAAATATATTTTCTGCTGGAGCATTTGTTTGTGGACATTACATTGTACAGTAAACACATATTTATGTTCAATAATGTGTTTTTCATATACTAAATTGTTTTTTTATAATTCTATTATTTTTTCTCTGATAAATACAACATCTGCTTCATTCTCGTCGACACTTATATCGAATATATATATATATATATATATATATATATATATATATATATATATATATATATAATCTAGCCCAGTAACATAATTTTGTATTTTGCTATGTATTCATTGACATTCCAATCAAATTTTGACCACTAAATAAATGACAGTTGAATGTTATAATTATTGATATGTGAGGATGTAAATGAATCGATTCTCAGAAACCACTAAATCATTCTCATTTGTAATTAAAATGGATGTGTGATGAAGGACAAATATCAATAATTAATTATTTGTCTCATATTATGATTGACAAGTTATGCAAATATTGTCGATAATATATTGGTCTTTATTCATTGCCTCTAACACAGAAGTATTTCAGTTTTGAAGTTTAATTTGATTAGTTTCTAAAAGTGTAATTGCTATCTTTTACTTCTGGTTCTTTAATTTCAATTTATGAAATGAATTTTTTCTTTAAATTATTAATAAATTTTGTTTCATTGAATAAACTGGCTCAAATAAGTGTACAAAGTATATCTAAATAAAAAAATTTTGCAAAAAAATATTATAAAATTTTTATACAAATTGCTATTTAAATAATTCTTAGATAATACCAAGTACTTTTGTAGCTCATGTGTATAAATATGAAATAAAAGAATCCCGCAAACAAATTTGATATAAATTCAAGAGGAAGAATAACACATTTGTTTCAAAAGTTTTGGTTATGTGTGTGACACACATCATCAAGCTAAAAATCCACTCCCTTATATCTTCAGCCCTAATCTCTGAACATCCAGGATATTTCACGTATGTTCCTGATTTTTCCAGTGACACGTCATTCTTATCTTCTCTCTTCGTTAGTATACTCCTCTTTTTGTGTATCTGGGCAACTTTACGTTTGAATATAATGCAACTAAAAGTACGATTTTAGTTTGATATATGTTACGGTATTAAAATGTATTGCTGTTGAAAATAAATAAAGCAATGTGGTTTGCATTTTGATAACAAATGATTATTTTATTTATAAGAGTGTTTATAAAGTTTCATTATCAATTACACTGGTCACCAAAAATTAAGAGAAATTTTTTGAGCAAATTAAGTGCTAGTTTGCAAATGAATGAAAGTAGAAATATCAGATTTGGATGGCATGTGCACAAAACAAGTATGTATTGCTTACAACCTAGAACTTTGCAGAAGAAAAAAACATAAGCTGTTTATAAAAAAAAGAAACCTCACTGAAAAAGTCTATTTTAGACAAAAAGTGCAACCACTATTTTATATGTGATAAAATGTTACAGAAATATTAAAGAATTTTAATAAAGGATACGCCCACCCCTAGAATAAATGCATCGACCGAAATGGACGGCCATTACTGAAATGAGAAACGAAGATCTGGCTGAGAAAGTTTTATTCCAGCATTTGTAGAAGCAATCTTGTCTTCTGAGACAGTCTCACAGATGCTTTATGGGATTCAGGTCTAGAAATCTAGTTTGTCATTCCTTCCACTCCAAACAAAGGCCTTCAAGATATTCCTCAACAATTACTGCTTGATGAGGTCGGGCGTTAACATCCATTCGAATGAATCATTGCCATCTGCACCGGCATATGAGTAGACATATGTATCATAAAACTCATCCTGATATCTGGCAATAGTCACAGTTCCTCCCTGGAACACATCCAGGTCAGCCACAGAGTGAAATCCCTGCACAAAACATTAATTCCAACACCGCAGTAACTATGTCTTTCCACATTGTTAGATCGATGGTATCGGGTGCTTTCTTCCTTCCAGAACAGCGTGTATCCAGAATCGCTTTCCCCCGTGTGAATCTGGTCTCGTCTGTAAAAGGTACAGAAGTCCATGCGTTGACTGGTTCTGGAAATGTGACCTTTTGCCCAAGAAAAGCGGGCTCTTTTCTCTTATCTAGTGAGAGGTACATAGACAGCAGGTCAACTTTCACAAAGACCTGTATGGTAAAGGTCCTTTCTTGCCGTAATAGTAGATACGTTTTTCCTTGATGCTGTAGAGTGGTCTGCACCAAGTTCAGGCATAGAAATGATTCTTATCATTTGGGCCAAAATGGTTTAAAACGGCCTTCATCAGGTCTTGTTGCTCGTGATTGGCTTAGAACATGTATTCTGTGCACAAATGCTTTGGTTTGATATTGATTCCAGAGATGGTAGACCACACTGTGAGACACATTAAGGAACGTAGCACCATCAGTATGTGACATCCTTATTTCCACCCATCCGACCACTCGCCACATTAACGAATCCGGCAAATAGCTTCTCTCAGAAATTGCGAGACTCCATTGACTATTGTCAACAAACATGCTAAAAAATTTGATAATTAACAAAAGTTACACGCGCAATTAAGAAAACCTGATGTTTGCATACTTTTTCTCACTCATGTATACATCTTCTCTACTATATTGTACCTATGTTCTATCATGTATCTATGTTCTCTAAAAGGTAGATAAAGGTTTTGCATAAATTTATCAGTTTGTTTGTATCATTTACATAAAGTACAAATTTTACTGTCAGTGTCATTTTTTATGGTGAGCTTCATAAAAAAAAAAACAAGTTCCTTAACATTTGGACGTGGTATATGTTCAACTGATATCTTGGTATTTTATTTCAATTCTAGTCACAACTACAAATAACTGAAATGTATAAATGACTAAATGACATGACTTAAGTATTGTGATTAGAAAAATTGAAAAGTTGAATTGAACTTAATGAAACATTAAAAATTTCCAAAAGTCAGTTAATTGATTAATTAATCAAATCCACTGAATTCCAAAGAAATTATCTATTTATTCAACTTATATAGTCTTCGATTTATCAAAAGTTTACGTAACAAAGAAAAAGTTTGATTTATTTACCATTTGTGTATTAAAAGAAAAGTAATTCAACATTATTCACAATTGTTTTTCACACGCAGTGTAGAAACAATAAAATATGTAGAATTTTTTATTATTTAATACTCTATGAAAAAGAATCAAACTTTTATTTCTTCTAAAAAAAAACAAAAAGTTCCTAAATTATTTTTCTGATTTTTGAGTTAAAACAGTGCCATTTCCTCAGAGAATTGATTTTAAATCTTACAAAAATTACTCTTATGATTAAGTTTAAATAAAGTATTCAGTACTTATTAATTAATTCACTCTAATTGAATATATATACCATAGCTTCTATAAAATATGTATTAATTCCCATTTTTAATTAATCATATAAATAATTCCATTATTTGGATTCAAGAGAATGTTTTAGATGGTATACTTCTCTCTCATTGAAATATAATATTTCTTGATCTTCTATTTGTTTTTAAATTTTAATAAACCCCAAATATCCCTTAAATAATATGCTGAATAAATAAACAAGCCTCAATTATGCTTTCTACACATTATCTCAGTTTGAAATTCCTAGAATTTATTTACATAATAAAAATTTCAAGATACACTGTTTTTTATTTAAAAATTACAATAAAATATAAAAAATAAAATTGTATATTTTAAACTTTTTTAAAATATCAATAAGCAGGAAATTCTTTATTTTTTCATACTGAAATATTTCAATAAATAGACTAAATTAATTTTTATTTGTTTTTTCTTCTTTTTAGTATCGAAGTGCATTCATATATCCTGCCAAAACAGGATAAAATGAATCCAAAAATTATTTTTTAAACTTGTTTAAAATGTTTCAACAGAGAATTAATATGAAACGTTAAATCATTAATTATATCCTTTGCTAGAAACATAACTGATAAGATATTTCAGCAATTCTGATTTAAAGTATTTAATTAAAGTCTCTGCCTTTGAAGCGGAATATTTTAATTACAAGAGCTTACCGAATAACTTGCATTTCACTTGAAAGAAAATCTGTTATGAATGATTCCATATCCAAAAAATATTAAATATTAATTTACGAAGGCAACAGCATTAAGCATTTTAATTAGATTTTACATTCATTTCTTTTTAAAAAAAAGTGCTATTTATTTTTCATATAATTTATTGTAGCCAGTTGATGGTATGGAATTTGAGACAAACTCCAAGAATAAAAAAATAGAATGATTAATTAAAATGTCAGTAGTTTTTAGTTTGATGTTGTTTTTATTGTTCAGTGATAATATATTTTAATATTTCAGAAATCTTGAGAATATTAAAAGAATCCATAAGAATATTAATTCCAAAGCTATAAAAATCCTTTAAAACATTTCTTTCATAAAGATTATTATTTTTACATACAAATCAGAGGTACAATAAATTCGTATTGCAATACTAATTTTTTATTATGCATGCCAAAACTTCTTTACGTTTTAAATGTACTGCTACACTTGTGCTAATGTGCAAAAGATATTTATTTCAATAGTGATTGACTAATAACAGGAAAAGGAATCAGAGTATCATTCAAAAAGTAATCAAATACTCATTTGAAATTGCTTGTGCAGATGGAAAAAAAAAATTTTTTTATAATTATTTTACGAATTACAGAAAGTGGGATAATCATTTCAATAGCTTATCAAATACCTATTTGATATTGCTTGCCTAGGTGCACAAAAGAGATATTTATTTCAATCTTGTTTTATCAATTACAGGAAGTAAGAAATAGACAAACATTTCAATATTTCATTAAATACCCACTTGGTATTTCTTGTGTAGATGCACAGAAGATATCTGATTATCGTTACATTTCATGTTTCTGATACTTCGGTTCAGCTGATCAAGTTGTTCTTATACAACTCTTTGATATATTTGTATACTAAAACTATTTTTATTTATTTTTCCTTAATAAATCTAATGTTCTCTACTTTATTCATCAAAAAAAGTGCTTTTTTTAAAGTTGTTCATGCAGCTTTAATAAGATGTCACAGTTCATCAGTCCCGTTTTGAACGATGAATTATGGTGAGCTTATTGTTCATTAACCATTGACAAGACATTTCCTTTTAGAAGGAGAACAAAACAGTAAAAAATAAATAAATAAATAAGAAAACATTTTTTGTGTAAAGGAAGATCCATATAATATCGGCTATAAGTGGTCCCAGATTATCCATAAATAACGTTTCGTTTCTTAAGGAAATGAAAAAGAATAGAGTAAACAACCTTAACATGACGCAGATGCTGTTGACCATCATAAAATACCTATTCCAACTCTATAGATTAGTTAATAATTAATGTACACGCCTATTTGACGCCAATCAATCTTTTGAAGTTTATAAAATAGATTCACATTAATTTTTGAGAAGTTTAAAATTGGGAATGATGTTTAGGGTCTCAATAATTTAAAAGCCAATTACATGTCATTTTGATTTCATCAATTCCCTTCAGGTATATTTAGACTTAAAGGTGCACCTTGCACAAATAGGCCCATCGTCGAAATGATTGATAAAATCACAAAAACATTCTAAATTGACCAGCATGTTAGAAGTATGGAGATAAAGATGACGCACAAAGCAGTTTGAAGTCATTTGCACAAAGCTAATTCAAAACAGGTAAATAAAGCCTTAAAGTTCATGTAAAAATAATGGATTTCCTTTTCCTTACCTTAATATAAAACCCAAATAAAATTCACAAAGTAATTATTACAAATGCTCTCGACAATTGCTACAAGACCTAATTGCTTTTTCTTTTAACTCTCCTACTTCATAGAATCTGTGAGTTTCAGAGTACTTAATTTTTTTAAAATAATTGATAACACTTTTTGAATTTCTCCGATTAATTTGCACATGATATTTCAGAATTTCATTAAATATATATTCTTTTTTTAAACTATTTCTCCTCTTACTTGTGTAGAGTCAGCAACTTTTTAGTAATACTGTTGACTCTCTTATGTGATACAACACTCTGAAAGTTTCACATAAATCCATAGAATCGTATGGAGCAGCAATAGACATAGAGTAAAGTGTAAAAATCTTTGAAAAAAGATTTAAACAAATTTATAATTTGCTTCATTACTTAGATATGTTATTTCATTAGTGAATAACTAATATAGTATTAATAATTTTTTATTAATTCAAAAGTTTATTTCAATTGTGAATAGTTAGAATTTGAAAATTTTACTTCGATTTGACAACATACTTGTTGCTTTGGTTTCACAAGATGATAATGTTATGAAAATAGACTTTTAAGCCAAAATTTAAATAAGGTGGATTCTTTTTACCTTTTTGTACTGATAGATGATATTAAATTTATTTAAACTTCAGATATTTTTAAAATTTTAGAAAGAAATTCCATTAATTTTTAGAAATAATTCTAAATAAAATGACAATAGAGCAACAAACTAAACTTAAAAATAACCGCAAACCAAACAGCATTTGGTTTACAGCGTTATTCGACTTTAAATTTTGATTAAAAAGTCAAAATTTCTTTAGTGTGTTAGCATAATCATAAATTCTCTAAATAAACGTCCAATTCTGAAATTATGATGGTAGTATTATATTATAGATATGCAGGAATTCACACCATGTTTAAATCTATTTTGAGAAAGAAACATGTAAAATGGAATTCTTAGAAATGTAGACTACTTTACATATATTTTCAAAAAAATATTAACCTGAATTTTTTGAAAAGCTTAATCACCAATAATTATTAATTTCAGATATCTTTTAACATTTAATTTCCCAATGTGCAATAAAAAATAAGATGAAAAAACGAAAAATAAATTAAAATTATTAGTGTCAAAAGAAAAAACAATTTGAAACGCAAATCTCAAATAATTTCAATTATCATTTTAAAGAAATATATATTTTGACAGGTCTAATTTGCAGCATTTAAAATTTTTTTATAGCTAAACTTTTTAAAGTCAAAATACTTACCAAATAATTTAAATTCTTCAAAAATATTTTGATTAGTTGGTTTTTATTTCATTTATAAAAGTGTTATCTTCAGATGCCTTATTAGATTCCTCAGTGACAATCCCTAAAAGTTTTAATTACTTCACCATTCCGTCTTAATATATTTTTCAAACAAATTTATTCTTCTCTTACAATTTACTTGTGAGTAAATTTGAGTGAATTCAAATGATTGACAGATTGAAGTGCAGTAGCTCACATGAAAATAATTTTCTGTGCAACTATATAATGAATTTGATTCTTTTTTAGCGATGGTATTAACAGCGTTTGTCAGTACGTTTTTTACTGTAAATTCTTTTTTTCAACATAAGAAATTATTTATTATGTGTAGCATAGTATTTTATTTTTAAACGGTAAAAAGTATGTCAAGAATTAAGAGATGATCCATATGATTAATTAATACTCTTAATTTATGTAGCAAAATTTATAAATATATATTTTTATCGTTATAGAAAATAATGAAAGAATGGAACAGTTATTTTAATTTTTATATAATCAAAAATAAAGAGTACAGATTATTTGTTTAATTTTTTTATCGGTTGATGTATATGTTATTTTATTTACAGTCTGATACTCAATGATAAAAATCAACAGATAATTTCACGCTGTATTTTTAATATGATATTCATAGCTTTTAACTCTCTAGATATATATTTAATAAATATAAATTTTCAAACAGTTAGAGGACCTTTAAATATAGTCAGTTAAGTAGTAAAATATTAATGCAAATAAATAAGTTTGCCAAATTGAAAATACGTGTTCATTTTAAAACTTAATTTAAAATATTTTAGTATCATGGAATAATAAACTGCGTAGAAAGAAAAAAATTTTAAGAAAAATCTGCAGAACTGTATGATATCTGAAAAAATATTTTGTCACGTTTAATATAATTTTTAAAAAATATTTATAAAATTATCAGTTTAGTAAATTATGAGGGCAAATGAGTCACGTTCAAAGAATTTAAGGGGTTATAAATATTCGATACAAACTCTTATATTTTTTCATAATATTTAAAATATATTTTCTCCTAAGTTTAAATATATTAAGAATTTAATTTGCATATATTAACAGTTTAGTTTGAATATATAAATATGAGAGTAATAATTTCTTGAGGAACTTTTGGATAAAAAAATGCACTTCAAAACTTTATGTATTATATTTTTTCGAAAATATAAGTTTAAGAATATACTTTAAATAAAAATTATATTTGCATGATTCAAGAACACACACCCATAATATGTAAATATAAAATTTAGTGTACATTGTTTGAATGAACCGTATTCAAAATAAAATAATACATTTTAAAATTTTGTTATTCACTACGTATTTAAATAAAAAAATTCTAACAAAAATTATAACATTATTTAATTTCTTTATTTTGTTCATAAATTTCATATCAATTCATGAAAATTAATTATTGCTCATAAATATACTTATCTATAAGTTAAGGTTTATTTATAATTTAGTTTTATGGTAACTTGCCAGGAACTACAAAAATAAACATAAGATATTCAGCAACATGATTAATTTTAATAAAATTTTTAAAAGTGGTTACAGGGAATGTATTAAATGTAGGGTATGTACAATGTAGGGAATGTGAGACAGTTAAACTGGTTATTTGGAATGTGACGAATTTAAATTTATAATTTTAGCACATTTTTATTATCTAAGAAATTGTTTTTGTTTAATAATATTTATTTGGGTTAAATTTTGCAATAATTACAAATTCTAAAACAAACCTGAGTCCCAATTCAAAGATACTTTATATCTATTAAGAATATGAAATATATATAAAGACTGATGGTCAATTTAAGATAGTGTTTCATTCTCTTTTAACATTTAATTATCCTTACAACTTTAATAGACACTTTGAAATCTCTTTGACAGTTTTCCTAATAGTTTTGAACAAAACATGGTGCTGTGAAATCCTAGTAGGTTAAAAATTATCTTTAAAGAGAGAGAGAGAGAGAGAGGGAGATAATACAGCTGGTCATGTTAGTACTTCATTTATTTTCATTCAAATTAGTTATATGTTATACATTTTTGCTACATTTAAATAATTTTTTATAATTTATTTACAACTGAGCAAATTAATAAATAATTTTTCGAATACACACACATATATATTACAATTTAACAATTATAAGTTATAGAGCATAAATGTTAGATGAATTATTGATTTTAAAGAGATTTTTTATAAATTTGACAAGGAACTAACATAAATTCTTGGTGAAAGAATAATTAATTTTATAGAGTTATTTTCTTCTTTTACAAATTGACAATTTGTAAAAGAAGAAATTCATGGAAAGGTTTCATGAAATTTTAAATTGCATAAAAATAAGTATAATTAAAAACATTCCTCAAAATATAATTCAACAAATTATCTTGGCTACATTAAAATTTTATTTTATATTTTAAAAATTAATATATTTTTTTATATAATACTTCATAAAATAAAAATTAATAAAAGCATGTCAAATTCATTTTTAGTAGTTTGAATATTTTTTGATCTATTATATGCTTACGATCAAATGAAACAGATTAAAAAGTTTAAGGCAATACATATAAATGCATCATTAAAATATGATTAAATCTTTAGAAATCTTTATATTAGATTATAAAGATTTAAGAAATATTTAAGATTACGTATTTTAATTTGAAAATTGTTGCTCATAAATTCATCATAAATAATTGTATTTTATTTGTATTACAAAAATTAAACTATCTTGCTTGAAATACAATGTGCAATCAATTGCAAAAATGTTTGCTTGGAGAATTCAAACACAATTTCCAGCCTTGACATGATAAGTTGGCAACAGATTAACTATGCATGTTAACGCAGACCTGCAACACAACTATAAATGTGTGGAGGTATGTATGAATCGAGATGCACAGAAATGAATTGCATTGATGAGTTAATAAGGTGATCTCCTGACACAGCTAATCAACTTTAATGATTCTGAGGTATCACTAACATTCGTAACTATTTCAGTGATATTTTTTAGCCAGTGTTAAAACTTATGTCAACTGACTAGTTAAGTTCTGGTTCCAAGCTTAATATGTTTGGATACATAATCCTCGAATATCGAGAAAATTTGTTAAGAAAATTTGTCAAGACCTCGATATATCAATCAACTAGTAAACATTAAGTGAGAAGTTGAATTTCCATATTTCATTGTCAAATGAAGAGACATGTTAAGTCATTTCAATATATTTCTCAAGCCATTCAGTTTTTACTCTATATTTGTAAGCATTATGGAGGAACAACATCTCTAATTTTGTTTTAAATTTAACATATCTCTGAACTCATTTCAACTGTTGGACCAAGTGGATCTGTAAGCATCATGGAAAAGACTTGGCTATAAACTTATTCTAAATTTAACATACTTCTGAAATCAGTTAAACAGTCGCATCAAGGGGATCTGTAACCATCATACGAAAACATCAGCTCTATGCGAATTTTATGTTTAAAATATTTTTTTAACTTATTTAATTTATTGCACCATTTATATCTGCAAGCATTTATACCTGTTTCTGCTTAAAATTTTGAATTCATATTTATGTATCAATGAACATAAACTAGATAAATTCCTTAAGGAAGATCATAAATAATTAGCGTCAGAAAGGTACATTTTCTTATAAAAAATAATAGTTTTATAACTTATTTTGAATCAACAAATTCGCAAAAGGATTTCAAACAATTTAACTTGTTAAGGATGCCACTTAACATTCTGTGTAGCCTATTGTATCATCTCATTTCATTTTTATACATTTGAGTTAATATGTATGCATCATTGTTTACTAAAATGCTCAAATGCTTCTTTGTTGTCAAGAGAGTTACTAAATTACACACTATAACTCATTCAGGATACAAGAAAGACAAGACATTGCTTTTCTAAAAGGAGTTAAGCTTCCGACCTTTAACATTATAACACAAGGAAAGGATATGTCATCTCGTGTCAAAGGAACGTTCTGAAGAAAATGCCAAGGAAATTTCTTTTCAAAACGGAAATGTCAAGATATAAATCAAAACATGAATATATAATGTGCATAGCTATTGAGAATGGATTACGAGTAAGGAAACTAGTTTTATTTCAGCCACGACAAATAGAAAATATTATAGTTGCTATCATTTACATTATAGTTGGAATTATTAATTAAATTGATTAATTCATAATGTATTAAATTTAAAAAAGTAGTAATTTCTTGGAACAATTAAAAAGAAAAATAACGTTAATGTAGTAATGAAAATATTTTATTCAATATTTTGTAATACAGAATCTTCAGAAAAATCTATCAAGTTAAACATTTTCTTCAATAAGAATTTTACATAATTATTTATAAAAAATTACCGGGAGAAAAAATAATGTTTTCATAAATAATCAGATAATAATATAATCTATATTTCAATAAAAAGAAACTTCTAAAGAAATTCAATATATTTTCTTTAAAGAATATGACAAAAGTGTATTTTCCCATTTCAGGTGAATTTTAGATCAAAT
>JAPDSC010031284.1:0-18978 GCA_026290005.1 Latrodectus geometricus | reverse complement strand
GGCAGCAAATACTCATTTTATTAAAAGTGAAATTTATGAATTCAATGACTTGAAATTAACTTATTATTATTATAAATAAGTTTCCTGATTTTTTAAAATTAAATATGGTTAAAGTTGTTTTTATTTCATATTACTGTATTGAATTCTGCGGTAATTTTAATTTGTTAGTAAATATTTTTATGTCAGAAATTATATATGATAAAATAAAAATAATTGCTGTCAAAGAAATAATATTTATGTGTGTGAAAGTTTATTACTTTATAATTAAAATAATTTTTAAGAATTAATACTAAAATGTGAGTTTTCTTTTTTATAAAAGAGTCTCTTTATCTTGCTCATTTTAATGTTATTGACTTTGGTGTGATTCTCAACAAATAAAAAATATTCGGAATGAATTTTTTTTATTTTTAAAGAATCACACCAATGTCGCATAAAGGAATGAAGTTAAAAAACATTATAATTTTAAAATAAATATAAATAAAGTGGAGGGTAAATAATATTTAATGGCAATTTTAAAATGCGGAATGGTGATATTTATGTTGTACTAAAATTTTAAATAGTACGAGTAATTTTTACGAACAAAAAAGTTGCATAATGAATATAATGAGTATGCATCAATGAATATTCATTATTCCGTTACATAATAAATATGCATCAACGCGTGAGACTTCATTTTATAACATGTAATGATCAGCGAAATGAAGTCAAACGTATATATAAAACTAAATTTAATGAGTTGTGAAATGTTTGAAAATTCTCTTCTGTTACGAAGTATATAAACACTAAAGTCTAGAATACTTTCATTCCCCATCCAATGCATTTCCAATTGCCTACTTACTCGTTGGAATAGCGTAAGCAATTTTTATGGTGCTTGGCGAAAATTATATTTTTTCAAATAACAAAAAGCAATTGAAAATATCATTATATTTCAAAGTAAAGAGAGATCCGATGTGTTATTTTTCTCATCTTTCATCGGATATGCATAGATGGCAATTTCGAAAGGGGTAAAATATCCCGCATGATTCGGTTCTTCATACCAGCAGAGTTTTAGAACTGTGTTATATCATTAAATATAATTACATCATCGTGGTATAGGCAACTCTTCAGTAAGTTCGAGTCAGCGTTTATTAAGAATGAAATTAATTATAAATGAAATTAATTATAAAAGATTCAATCAAAGATCGGAATGTAATATTCTTATGCTTTGATCAAGATAGAGCTTAATATCCTTATATAAGTTCCGTTTTATTTCATAAAGCCATTTTAATTTCATCCCGGGCAATTCGATAGATGAACGAGTTAAATATTTTATTTACATGGATAACTTTATCCATCGAAATTTATAAGAATCTCTTACTCGACTGAGAATAATTATTTTTCAAGTAACAAAACAGCTTCTGCATTTAATATATTTTTAAATTGCTTCATACTTACTTTATTACCCTAATTCTTGGTGCTTTTGAATTTTTGGAATAATTGATTTAATATTCTTGTAGATATGAATAAATTACAGAATGGTGAATTTATAGAGAGGATCTAGTTGGACTTAAGAATATTTTTCGCGAATTGTTTTGCAAATTCTTTTCCAGCTAGATAAATAAAATATTCCTTAAGTAGACAGACACGCAAATCGCTTAGTTATCTAAGATTTCTTTGGAAAACTCTATTAACTTGTAACTATTCATGTTCATTTTCAGATGGAAGCAATAATAGAAATTCCTGTTTTTTAATACCATTAGAAAATGTTATTTAATTACTTTATTATTCCGAACAATCTACCTTCTTTTTTCAGTTTCAAGTTTGTTTTTTAAACTAATGTTTTATTTTTAGTAGTTATTTTTATGTTAGTAGTTATTTTTATTTTAGGGAATACACATTCCAGAATACTATTAAAAATTCATTACGACTTGAAATAAATATATTCAAACTACATTTTTAAAGTATCAAGATATAACTGTAATTACGTATCAATTACATATTTAAAAATGTATCGCTTAAAAGTTAGATTAATTTAACTCTAAAGTTTAAAATATGTATCTATTTAAAATAAGAAAATTAATTAAGAAGTAATAATAATTAAGAAATATAAAAATTTTATTTGTTTCTTCTGATACAATGAAATTTTAGAAAAGGTTTTATCTTTTCATCGAAATTTTTATTACCAATACTTTTAATTCTTGGGTAAAATATTTAATTAATTTGATAACATATTTAAAAATATGTACAAACATTATTATCTTATAATAGTTATGTTTATTGCTTTGTAATGATAATCTATTTTGAATGTTTCATTGATTAGCAGAAAAATATTAATATTTGAAAGTTCAAGAGATGAGACATTTTCTCATTTTTATAAGTATTCATTAATATCTAAAAGGCTTATTTCAAGTATCCAATTTTAATTCTTAGCTATTAAACTATTTAACATCATTTTATTAAAATTGTTTTTAGACATTAATTTCTTTACTTATAGCTCTAATTGGCTTATTATAGACTGAATATTAATTGAAACGCTTAGAAATTTTTGTTATATTATTTTATATTCTTAAATTTCATACTAATACATATTCATAGCCGTTAACAACCTGAAATTAAAATAATCTATAGTAAGCTAAAATAAATGATTATTTTTGAAAATGTCTTTAGAATAATAACATGCATTGTTTACAGCAAATTAATATTGCTACTGTTAAAGGATAATTTCAAGTAATATCATACATAATAAATTAAGACATTATAAAATATTTAGTGCTAAAGTATTTTATGATCAAAATCTTTTCCAACTCTTAGACCCAATTTTAAATATTTTTCAAGATTTAATATTTTATATTTAAATTAAAACTTATAATCAAAATTACATAAATAAAATTAACAAATGCCAATTATAAAATATCGTAAAATAAGTTACAAACAATTGTAGACAAAGAATATTTAAATATTAAAATACAAAACATGGATATGACGGGACAGAATTCCTTTTTAGCTGAAATTTTAACATTGAATACACTTTAGTATGTTAACGTCACTTAAAATACGTCTTTACAAAAGATAAATTGGCTTAGAGTCAAAAATGACAAGCCTTTCATTTGAGCCACCCATAAAAGACAATGAATGTTTTCCTCTTTATTTTTTCCCACTTAATTTCAGGATGCTGCTTATCATTTTTCTGCATTTAACGTTTATAAATCAGCTTCGTCGTGTATAAATACCTATTTAATATTAATTTATTCAATTTAAGACAATGGTGTTTCAAAAATTGTGTTTTTAATTCTATTATTTTTCTTGAATTTGATTTTCTATTTGGAACATAGTCTGGGACTATGAAGAGTAGTTTCTGTAATAATTAATATTTAATAATTCACATTAACGCATAATTATTAAATAAATGAAGGGCGGACGTTTCCTTTACATTGATTTCTTATTAATTTATTAATGAAGTAGTATGTGTATTAATTAATGTTGTAATAATAAAATGTTATAAAATGAATTAATAAATAGCATTTTATTAATTATTTATCATACAATTTTTTAAAATTTTATTTCTTAGATAATGTATGCCATGAATAGCTAATTAAAAAATTGATTGTCTACAATATCAATCCTTTAAAACTTTTTAGACATTTCAGCCACAAGCATCCCCATTTGTGAGATGCAGTAATAACACACGAAAGGAATGCTAGGAAAATACAACGGAAACATTAACAAAATCCTAACATGTATACTTTGAAAGCCAATCGAAATAAAAATCAAGTTATGATTGAACAAAAGTTATTAAATAAGCACTGGCAAAGTATTTGAAATCGTTTATTAAATACATCATAAATATCACCCTTTTAGTTTAATTAAATTTTCACCACTTAAAAATAATTAGTAAGAGACACTTTATGCAGTTTTCATATCTTTTAAGTTTAAATGCCTTTTATTATGCATTGCAAATTTAAGAAAAGTTTTCCAACAGAGAAATCAATTTAATCACTTGTTTACAATAGAAAATTAAAAAAGCCAGTTTCCTTTTTAAATTAAATAACGTGTATAATTAATATTTTGCTTTTGTAATGTACCTAATATACATATTCATAACAGGATAAATTTTCATATGTTTCATTCTTTCGTTTTAAATATAAATTATATATTTATATCAATTTAACTTCTTTTTAATTTTTGATTCTTATTTCACTCTGCTTAAGATATTTGCAATGCAATTGATACCAAGTAAAATAATAACGTGTAATTTTTATTTTAATGAATTAATATGATTTAGAACAATGTTAGAAATCTACTTATGTTATAATTCAATTAATGTTAAAAAAATAATCACAAAAATAGATTCAGCAAAACGTTATCGATCAAAATGGTAAACGTATCATACAATGAAAATGCAATATCTTTCGGAATTAAAAATTGTAAAATAATAAGATATTTTATAACTGTAATTTTTATATATGACAGACACTTTTCCATAGATTAAAACCCTTTAATAAAGGCCAGAATAATCTAAAAACTGGAAGCTTTTCTTAAAGTCATTATGACATAACCATGCAAGACACATTTTCATAAATAATGTATAATATTCGATGCGTTGCTCAAAAGAAAACTCTGAAAATTCACAGCACTCATCCCAACAGATAACCATATAAAGTAGAATCATAACATCTTCAATCATTGTCCAGTATTGGTTACTATTGTCCCTGATACCTTCCACTGCAAAGAACATGGTCAAAAAGCACGAAGTTGCATAACTTTAAGAAGATATTTAAGGTCTATGTGATTTGTTTATTTTAAGCGTATCGACAACAGGAGATGTGCATTATCAAGAATCATCTTAAAAAACATAATTTTTTAAAGGGAATTTGCATATAAAGCTTGGTTCTTTACATTTGGATTTATTTTATATTGTGAACTTTATATAAGAAATAAATAGTTATCTCAAATTCCCATTAAGTAGTTATTATTTTTATTTTTTTTATATAATTTTGAAGTGCATTTTTTAATTTTTAGTTAATTTTACTATTAATTCAGGAAAGAAAATGATATAAATAGCGAATAAATGTTTCGTGTAACATATAACTGCTCATATAAAATTCATATTTTTTTCTGAAATTTTATTTTTAGCTAAATATTTGTGCCAAAGGAATTATCATAGAAATATGTATTCTAATTTGCATTTTTATTTCCCTGTCATATATCTCTCATACGTCATTTCCTGTGAATTTTATTTGTGCTTCATAAATATTTAAAAAGATAAGACATTTACGAGAGTGGAAAGTGTTTATTTTGCCTTAATAAAATCATAGATTGTATTTTTACTTCTATTTTCATTAAAACTTATTCTATAGGCTTAGAAATGTAGCAGATTCACAGAATTCCTTTAAATGAAAATGTAATTAAGCAGTAGAATTAAATTGGGATAACTGTTATATAATATCATCACCTTATTAATATTGTGAATTCTGTGTATTAATCACTTGAAAAGAGAACTTGAGATTTTTTCGAAATTTTCATTATTATAAAACATGGATGTGGTCTATTATCTATAGCAAATCCACTTGAAAATTACCATGCGATCAATGGTAAAATGACTTACAACAGCTTTAAGTATTTATAAGATAATTAGTTAAGCATTTGATTATGTATTACAAATCAAATGCTAATTAATTATCCTTCTTATAAAAGAAACACTTTCAAAAATTATTATATTGTTACTGTTACTCTTTCTAGGTAAATTCATATGGTTTTCATTATCTTTATAACAATGAATGCTAAACTGAATATAGTATATAATTAAATTTTATTTTTATTATAGATTCATGTATGCATAAGACGAGCAGATAAATATTTAATCCATGTAGGTTTTTTAATCATCTTAAGGCCAACAAACCATAAACATTTAATCGTAAATTTACATACCTTTTATTGAACAATGTTGTTAAAAAATGTTGTTGAACAATGTTGTTTAATTACAAACTAAATATAATGAATTTTCGTAATTTTATTAATTATTAATAACATATTTAAAAATATTCTTACATAGATTACTTATGTTTATTGAATAGAGAGTTATTTGTCTCTTTATTGGTTTTATTTTAGCACTAAATTTCCTGAAATATTAATAAAATTATTCAGGTTAGAATGTATTTTAAATTAGGAGGCATAATGCATGTCAATATTATTGTGTTGATTATAACATAAATGTTTTTACTAAAATGTTAAACAAACTAAAATGTTTAGCATGGAATATGAAATATTTTAACTAAAAATACGTTAAAAAATAATATAAATAATTAAAATAAAAAGTTTAATTATTTAAACATTTTCTCGTATTTCGTATATATGAGTTATTTTTACTTTAAAGAAGCAATACAAAATAAGCATACATTTTTTATGGCATACCTTGTTTCATATTTCTCTCAGATGAGATTTCCATAATCTTGCACGATTTATTTCCTTTATGCATTTAAATTAATTATCTATAGATTTCTTACATTCAATGTTTAAAATGACAAGATAAAGGAAAAGTTATTCATTTGAGCTTCTTCTATTCCTATTGATTTACATTTTCAATGATCTTTAAATTCGAGGATATGTAGAATCAGCGTAATATTATAAAAAATAAAATGAAATTAAGAGACGTTTGCACAAATTCTAAAACTAGCTTAGCATTAAAAGTGTTTCCAAAAAATATAATTAAACTATTTCTTTATTTTTTCATTTTTAGCTGAGTTTAATGTTTTATTCTTACTAATGTTTCGTTAAATAGAAATTGTATTTCAATTAAATTTCAATTTGCTTATTAAATATGTTAATTTTGATAATAATGACTATAAGATTATTTTATTAATAAATTAGAGCCAAAAGAAAAAAAAAGAATTGCAATGTATTGACATATACGTAAACATTTCATTTGTTTCATCATCACATCGAGGTTTGAAAATCATCATCATCGAATAAATAAAATCACCCTCATCGAGATTACTCTTATTTTTCTCAAAATTGGAAAAATAAATTTATTTAATATATGTTATAATTTTTTATAGGAAAATAAAAAATGGAAATCGGAAAAAGGAAGAAATTTAATAAAATCATTTAGATATAATTGTTCATAAAACAAAAGAATTCTATATTTGGTATTAAAATTAATGTTTTTCTACTAATATTGATTTATGATCATTGATAATTATAGTTATATATAATTATACTAAGATTATATAATTTTTAGATTATATATTGCTATTATTCTATTCCAGGATGAAAAAAATAAGAAGAAATACACAAAATATTCAAAAGTTTTTTAAGTTCCTACAGTTTGTAAAGTTGAAAAGATACTTAATTTAATATTAAGACTATAAATGAAGACAAGGAAAATTGGGTATCATATTCAAAATAAGGTAGAAATGTAATAACCACTAACTATGTATAGTGAAAAGAAATAAAATTTTCTCAAATTTCCTATATATGAATTATTTAAAAAAACACGCATGTATATGAAATCTGCAATCTCATCAGTGCATTCTGCATAAGATACATTTTAACATGATATTTTATGAATATTATGTTTCATTGTTTTCATTATTACCAATTTCTTTATTATGGAATGTTTCATTGATTCTTCAGTAAAGGAATAGAGTGATAAAGTTTTCTCTCAAATCAAAGCAAATTTTTTAATACCCGTAATGATACTCCCAATACAATCATGAAATCAAATTCGGTTAAGTTTTTTATAATGAAAATATTTAGTAAAAGATACCTACAATTTATCATAATTTTTAACAATGTAAACAACTGAGGAATATTATAATAAATGCTATTCTGTAAATTAAATAAAATTGCACTAAATTTTGTAAACAACAGTTAAAATTTACATTTCAAAATGGCATGGTTCTGATATAAAAGTTTTAAAAACATGTTATAATTCCATTATCTTTAAAATCTTTCATCAAAAATGCAGTAATTGTCTTTGAATAGTTAGATCCTTGTCTCCTTACGAATAAAAAATTTGAGACTTTTGCTTATAATATGAAACTTGCTGAAAGAAAAATGTAATTTTATTTCCATTTTAAAGCTTTTGAAAAACTAAAGCTTAGATGCAAAAATTTCGAGTTAAATCTTAAAACTATTTACTCTTTCAGAATTAGATAGTGCTCTTTGAAAACATCATTAAGGTAGAGAGAACTTAATGTGTTTTTATCCTGAGGCAGAAACCATATTTCAACACAACATAGTTAAGTCTCGGGATTATGTTAGGGCTAAATACCTTAAGCGCAGTTCCTTCTGTTGGCTTGGTTAATCTTTCTTTTGTTGTAGAAAGAAATTTTTTTTTCATGGTTACTAATGATAATACTGGCTTAGAAGAGGAGAAAATACGCTTTAAGATCTCTTGTGTTTGATTTTGCTGCTACAGTAAAAGGTTATATGTTTTTAAATACCATAATCACTGAAGTTGCTGGTTTTATAAACAGCAACGTTTGAAATGGAATAATTTGTTTTTTATTCATTTTTGAGATTAAGTATTCTTAATCTCAAATGTTACGAAATCTCATTCTTAATGAATGAATATTTACTTATGTTAAAACGAAAACATAATAAGCATTAAATATAGCATACAATTATAGCATTTCTCATGTAAATATATATATACACATACATATCTACACATATAAATTTCAAAGTATAAATGAAGTTGAATTTGATAAATAGAACAAAATAAAAAATGGAATAAAATAACAATACATCTAGTTTCATCAGGGATCATTAATCGAATTTTCGTATTCATTTCTCGGTGAAAAATGATGAATTTAAACTTATAAATACATAATATGTATAAATTGTATTACATTTCTGATTTGTATGTAAAATAAAAAGTAAATTTGTTATTTATTTTATATTCAAACTTATTTTATTTTGATTTATAGTTTTTCTTAAGAATTACCTTTATATTCGTTTTGCGTCTTTCAAGATATTAAATTTAATTTTGGATGAATCTACACACATCACCCGAAAATTATTTTACATCGTATTTCTTAAAATATCATGAATTCTTTTTATATTTCTCTTGATGAATTTTAGGTATGTCAAAAAAATTTATATGATTTATCTTAGCTTCAATGTATATCGCTTTTGAGAATTTTTTGTTAAATTCAAAAATATACTATCATTTTCAATGATAAGCTCTATTGTTTTTATAGATCATTAACAGAAAATAATTTAAGGAATCGAAATGAAAATAATTTGATTTTTAATTTATCTATAGAGATTGAATCTTTAATTCAGCCTCTTCGAAAGATGCTTTCGCTTCGAATTGTACCTTGTATGCCTTTATCACAGTTAATTTAAGTGTAAAAATCGAGATAAAAAAATAATATTGCACTAATCTTTTAATAATCATTTTTATAGATCTCAATGTGGCGTAAGTTGAATGTTCAATTAGTTTTGTTGATATTTTCCTTTTCTTCATTTCTTTAACATCTTCATTTACATTCTAATTATTAATTAAGATCTTAATTGACTGTTTATTTTATTCTCATTTCTTAAAGATACTCCAGAATCTAGGCTACGAGTCACTTCCTATTGTTATATTTCCAAGTACTTTTAAACTATTGATAGTCTAAGATTTGGGGAGAATTATGAGTGAGTGCGATGTTTTGTAAGAAAAATAAAAATCTTTTCATTTTCAGTCTTCCTAATTAAAGGGAGGTATGCATTTGATTATGTTCATGTAGTAAAAGAAATATTTTTTTATCTTATACTAATCATTGTAAAATTACTGTTGATGATATTGTTCTTAGTTTATAAGAAATAGGAGGAACGGAACTAGATATCACAATAATTACTTGTGATATCTAGTTTATTAGTTTATTATCTTATTGTTGTATTTCAATGAAATGAATCTCTAGAAACCGCATCAATAGTTATATTTTTTCATTTTAATTAGGGATAATTCTGATTAAATGAACTAGTTTAGAATATTTAACATATTTTTAAGACAAGCAATGGATATCATGCTCTACAATTTATACTAACGTTTTAAAAAATATATTTTACGCAAAAATATTAGGTCTACCGGAAAGTTCTGTCTGTTTATAGAATGAAACAAAGGAATACATTTTTTCCTACTTTGGATAAACTTTATTGAATAATATAATTGCAACCATTATTTATGACATCTTGCCAGCGAGATGGCAATTTGTATATCCCATTTTTAAAAAATGTCTTATCTCAAGAGGCCAAAAATTGAACCAGTGCTTTTCTGATATCTTCTTCGTTCTTGAATTGTTTGACCTGCAAGAAATTTTGTAAGGACAGATACAAGTGATAATCAGATGGTGCTAGGTCCGGGGAGTATAACGGATGCGACAGAATTTCCCAGCCTAGCTCTGCGGCTTTCTGACGAGTCCCCAAAGCAACATGTGGCCTGGCATTGTCGTGAAGCAGTATGATGTCCTCCCTATTGAACATCACCGGCCTCTTTTCTTGGAGTGCTGTTTTTAATTTATCCAATTGCTGACAGTACCTCTCGGAATTTAGCCTTTCGTTTGGTTTCAACAGCTCAAAATGTATTGGTCCTCGCGAATGTCCCTCCTCATACGCAACATTCTCTTGTTCAGGCTCAACTTCAGTTTAGAGGTAGAGGGGGCAGGTTTTCCAGGTTCTTTTCCTTATGATGCTTTCATAGGTAATCCAATTTTCATCCCCAGTAATGATCCGGTCCAAGAAGGGTTCGATTTTGTTACGTGCAAGCAGAGATGTGCATTGATGATTCGATCATTCAAATTCTTCTCACTTAACTTGTGTGGCACCCATCTCGAATACTTTCACACAAACCCTAGTTTTCGAATATGGTCGGAAATGGTTTGTTGAGCTGAATCAAGTCTTTTCGCAATCTCTGATGTTGTTAAAAAAGGATCTTGCTCTAACATGATCTTGACAATATGGTAGCCGAACAAAGATGGTCGCCCAGAGAGTGGCTTATCAGAAAGGCCAAAATCACCTACATGAAATTTTTTGAACCCTCTTCTGCATGTTCTATCAGAAATGTACCTTCACCAAACACTTTCAATAAATTTCTATACGCTTCTGTAGCATTTCTTCCATGTTGGAATTCGTACTAAATACAGTGGCATAAATGAACTTTATCGGTAGCCATGGGTACACGATCGCGTCTCACTTAATACTAACAAGAATGATTTTCGTTTTAGTTCATCTGCGACGAAAATGTGTATACATTGTTATCGATCAAAAGAGAGAGCCAAATATGTGTCACAGGAATATGCGCATACTTGTTGAAACTGATTGTAACCGGAACGGACAGAACGTTCCGGTAGACCTAATATAACATTATTTGAGATTTAGTTCATAGCTTTGTTATTATATTAACTTGTTAATATCAAATTTTGAAACAGTTATCAATTATATTGAGAATGATGTAATAAAATGTGTCACTATCATTCATGATATATTGGGTTTACAAAATTTTAAATTTGATTATAATGATTAAGAGGAAAATATGATAAATATATCAGATGGAGAAGAAAAGCGTTTTAATATTTAGCTAGTAACAACATAATTAACATATTATTAAAAATTAAACATATTATTTGTTCGTAATGCCTAATTTACGCATTTTAAAAATAGTTTTCCTTATATATGAAAATTATATGATTTACGATACTAATATGTATAGAAAAAATAGCTATATGGTTGTCAAAGGTTTTTTCAATATATTATTAAATATTAAAATTAAAACAGGTAAGAAAAATTAAATTTATGTGTTGTTCATGTTTCATATTAATTTTTTCATGCATGTTAAGTTATAATGTGATTATGGATTAATAATATGATTAAGGATTAATAATCGAGTGCTTTTTGGTGTTTCCATGAAACAATAAAATTTATTATGTTTAATTTTTATCATTCAGTTAAATATAATTAATTAGCGTGCATATACATACGTCACATAAAATAAGTAATCATATTAAATTAGTGATTTCATTATTACAGAGAGAAGCATTGTATAAAGAAATTTGTCAAGTTAAAAGTCAGACGTTACATAAAATAAAAATATATATATTTAACATTTTATATAATTCTTTCAAAAATTCAGAATATGCTGTTGAAAAATTCAATCTGGTCAATCTTGCCATACACACGATATAAGCTTAGAAATTCCACAAAAAATTATTGATGTGGAAAAATGATAGCATTTATTTGGATGCTTTTTATATTAAGGGTTTAATTTAAAATTCAATTTAAATCTGATTTGTGCATGAAGTTACATTTTATAGTAATGAATGTAATCTAAAAAGAGAATTTTTATTCAAATAACCTACAATCGAAATATGAATATTCTTCTAGCAATCTACTAGTGTTATATGAAATCTAATTGCAACCATGCTTAAAACGATTTTATTTTTCACTATAACCTTCAAATAAATGTATTAATATTTTTAACTTATCCCTTAGATTTTCTAAAACATTATATATGTTTCTTTATACACATATATAGTATTTTCCTTTAAAAACTAAATAAGATTTTTCATTTTTTGAAAACCTGATTTTTATATGAAATAAATAAGATAATTGTAAATCACATCACCTTTAAAACATGTAATATATTTAATAGTCTTTATTGTGTAATTCCATTTCATTTATTATGAGCCAACAACATGTAAATTTGATTTTAACTATCAAAAAGCTGAAAATAGTCCATTAATGTAAAAAACTTGTTAAGTACAGATACTATTAATCCTATTTATCAGTCATTTTCGATTTCTTATTTTTATAAATCAAGATCTTAAATCCCAAACGAAAACGTTCAATGATATTCATCAGACAAAATTGATACTTAATCTCCGCACTTCTCTTCTAGCTTTACAAAGTCCCCGTGGAATGACATTTAAATCTCTGAACATTTAAAATGAATAAGATTTTTAAGTGCAATGATTTTCATTGGGAATAATTATCTAACTCGTTACCTTCCAGGCACAAGAATTTAATCATGTCCAACCGAATTGTTATAACGTTATTTGTTATGAAATACTCGGAAGAATACGAATACAAAACTGAAACATATTTCTTGCAAATTTTGTGTTGAAGGTACAATTTTTGTAGCTGAGTTTCCAATTGCACATTTAAACTATATTTATACCGATAGATGATATTGATTTTAAAAACACTGTACATAGTAAAAATATAAGTATTTGCAGATACTTAGGTACATTTATCTGGAACGTGTATTCATACCATGTATCATAAACTATAATTTTACATAGTCCTATACTTGCGACATGAAAAATCTTAGGCAGGTTTAAGTAATCATCATGATCCATTAGTGGAATCAAACTTTTCGGAATAGAAAATCTCTTCAATTTTAGCAATTGCTAATTTTTGGAAAATTCTGCTAGATTTTTGCTTTTGATATTCACCTCTAATAGATTAAGGGACTTAAATTTTCCAAGTTTCCTTTCTTATGAAATACGAACATTACTTATTCAATATGCAACTTTTTTTAGAACTCCATAAATAATGGAAGCATTGATTATTTAAGCTGGTAATAATTTCCCATCTTTAATATAACATCAAGTAATAGATAAATGTACATAAGGTTTCAAAATGCAATCAATTGCAAATTAATCTGGTAATATTTAAGGTGCAACACAAAAATCAAAGAAAGCTATTGAAGCCCAATGCTTTATTATATTTGTTTTTTTTTTTTTAAATAAAAGAAGTCTGTAAAGCCGTTTGATTTTGTATACATTGTATAAATTATATAATTTCTAAACATAAGTTATATTTTGTAGAAGAAGTATTACGCACCTTTTTTTCAACAGAAATGCATCTTTAATATGAAACACGTTATGTAAGCTAATAACATTTTAAAATAACATATTGTAATCTAACTTGAAATATATTAGCATTCTAAATAAATGAAATTATAGAAACATGTCAAACTATTTAAATTAGTTATAGACATGTTTCTTTGAAAGTGCACATTGGTAAACATTTACAACATGATAAATTTATTTGAGCATATTTTGATGTGAGTTTTTTCTAAGTAATTGACTACTAAATCCTAGATAACAGAGTAATTTACTTTATAGAAACTAAAATATTTAACCAAATTTAATACATAAACCATTTCATGCTGTATACTTTGGAGTGGCTTTAGCATATCAATGTTCTTTTTCTTCAATATTTTACTGAAAGAAATTTCATATGTGATAAATTTCTGACAAGTGCTGAAATAGTGCTATTTAAATCACCATGTTTTTGTTTGCAGTAGTGATTGACGTATATTCCCACTAAATAAACAACTAAGTGAATAAATTAGTGGCTTTAATTATAACAGTTTCCATTTTGACAGAAGACGTAATTAGTTCAGCCAAACTATATCTTAACTGAGTTAGTTACATTATCCTTTTTAATAATTATATGCGGGACTAAAATTGTATATTTTAATTAACATGGTGAAGTACTAGTTCTAGATAATAGATTTCAGTTAATAATGTTTAAAATTCTGATAAAAATGTTGATATATTTGCAGCTGAAAAAGACAAGTTTGAAATATTGTAAGGAGAATTATTTTCAAATATTAAGTTCAGTAGAGTCCAGTGAGTTTGAGTACCACATTTTTACTTCTCAATATATTACTAAATTATCGAGTTTAGTTTTCTGTTGCAATTTATTTTATGAAAGGATATTATTAAATGAAATATGTTTTTTAAATTTATGAGATATGGTATCAAAAATATTATATCTTTTGTAACAGTTGAATTTCATTCTATCAGTTATGTTGAAAATCTATTTAAAATTTACAAAAAGTACTTTTTTTTTTTTTTTTTGCAACACTTGATAACACATTCGATTATATAGATTTAGACCTTTTATTTTACATAGTTTTTGGATAAATTTTAAATTCATTATACAGTTTTTTGTAAAAAAGAATTATAAAATTTGCTTTTTAAAGGGATATATAAAAATTATTTTAATTGGAGATTCATTTTATCAGTATCATCCAATCACACTTGACCAACTTTCTTTGAGCAAGTGTTTGTTAATTTTACTATCTTGTGTTTGTTTTTATTTTATGTACTTAACTTTTATTTAAATCTACTCTGTATTTACCAGAGGCAAAAGTATTGGCATTGCTATCAACTACACGCATCCTAATAAACACATTACAATCAAGAATACACATTCTGTAACTTAAGAATGCATCGTTTTATGCATAATTTGATTAATTTAATAATTATTTGGCTGTTTTGGATAATTTATATGTATTTGTAGAGTAATATTGCTAATGAAAATATCTATGGCAATAAATAAATAGATCTAATTCAAAACTTTTCGAATAATTATTTCTTCATACGAGGTAGGTATAAGTAAAATATCCCACATACCAATCGTCGTGATCTTTATAATGAACATTTAATTATTTAATATTTGTTCTTTAATTTAATTTAATTTAATAAATTGTTCTTTAATTTTCATCTTTAGTTTTGTACTTTTCCTTAGCAGGATTATTTTTTCCATACGGTATTTTTAAACTGACTTTTTATTGTATTTTAATTCCAATTTCACGAATTATACGAATATTATCAGATTTGTATGAATAACATACTTCGTAATAATAAAAGAAAAATATATTTTGATAAAAACTCTTAAAGAAGTGAAATAATATCTTAAGAAATTTTACAAAATCATTATTTTTTAAAATTTTGCTGGACTTTAGATGCCGATGATAACATTTTAAGATGACACCAAATCTGCCTGCAGGTTTTATTGACATTAATTTTTAACAGCTTATTGAAGAAAACTTTGTATTTTTTCACCAAATTGCTGATAAAAATTATCTTATTTAATAATATTTGCAGATTATTTATAGAAATATTTGCAGTCAGTGTATATACATTAAAGAAAGGTATTGCATTCTTGATTTTTAAATAATCATGTATTTTATATTTTTATATTTGTTTTATTGTAAAATAGAACTTTTACTGCATTTGTGTCTTAACAAATTAGATGAAAAAGAGCATAAATTTCTTCCAAAGTTCTCAGCAGAAAATGTAAAAATTTTTTTATTGGGTCAATTATTTCTAAGTCATTGTAATAAAGTTGCATTTTTGGACAAAATAAACAGCGAAAGTTATCTTTATGCATTGACCACTTTGAAAACAATATTATCTTTAAGCATTTAAGTACTAATGAAAGAATAAATTAAAATAACATTAATTGTATTGTTTATCTTTAGCAAAACTTTCAATTTCAAGAGGCTAAGTAATATAATATAAATTTATTTCGTAATGTAACATTTGTTTTCAAAAACTGATGGTTTTTATACCTTAATTAAATAAAAATTGTAAATAAGTTGCTAATTATTGTTAACTTGCATCTGCAAACCAGAACAGTGTAATTAAGAATATGCATAAAAAAGTACTTCTTTTAAATGCAATTTATTTCTTATAGATATTTTCAATTATATTAAACATTTTGATATTAAATGAGCTAGCCATTATTAAAATACATGCGATATGTACTCAATTTATGTTACAGAAATGAACAAAAATAGATTAAATAAAAATTTAAACTGGAAAACATTACGTAGTAAATATAAATTGATATATATTTATATACTTGTGAATGGTGTAATGAAGCATTCCACTAAAAATTTATAGAAGGTACGAATTCCGATTTTTTTAAAAATTTATATACGTGCATATGTGTGTTTATAATCATATTCATATATTTAAAGAAGCAAATGGAGAACCAAATTGGTTAAATAGATTTGGTAGAAATCATGTCCCTATTCATCGATAGTTTCCGTCAACTGTTTTTGATCATGATTTGAAGAGAACATAGAAACTAACACATTTGCAAGCAAACACATGTTGAGAATATCAGAGGGGCTAATATTGTCCAATTGCTGCTTTTCCCTTCCTGCATCTATAATAACAATGGCATATAATTTAATACCATATAACTGTATAACTATTGCAACTCTATATATTATATATACACAATTAAAATGACAAAAATGTTCAAAATATATTAATAAGTTGCCTTAAAGTTCCAAAATATCTATAAATGCTTTGATGCATTACTGTAAAAACAAAAAAATAAAAGAGTTCTATATTAATGCTATTAGTTTAATATAGTAATTTCCCATTAGTGTGATATATTGCTAATAGCGTTGCCTTCTTATATAAACAAAGTAAAAGGAGACCTAATTTTCTTGGCATGACATCAACTGCTTCATATCACGTACCTCGGACGAGCATTGAGGGATATCAAAAAATCAAATCAATTTACATTTTTTCTAATATAGTATGATTTAAATTTTAATTTTATAATTGGACTTAGTATTTAAATTTTTCCAAATATTCAAAGCAATTATTGATTTTATTTTTTCAATGTTTTATATCTCGATGTAAGGTGATATTGCTTCAAAATATAAGCTTTTTAATTATTTGTCATATGTGTCGTAGTGCAAACGACATAACAGGAGCCGCAGAGGAAACAGATGTTTTACTGTAAATAACTTCTGTGACAATTCCTCTCGGCAGTAGTTTTTAAAATATAAAAGAAAGGAAACATAAAAAATTGTAAATTTAAAGAGACAAGGGTAATAAAGAAATAAAACTATATATTTCAAAGTGGCACCCAAAAACTGCACTTAAAGTTTATTGCAGTTTTCCATCCCAGGGTCCTTTTCCCCTTGGGATGTATGGGTGGTCCATATGAAATTAAAATATTCTCCTTTTTGTTTGTGTGTGGCCAATCAAGGGTTTTGAGATTTCTGACCAATCCCTGGAAGCCTAACACCGATGAGATACAAGAAAATATCCAATAGAAGAAAATGGGAGGAGAGATGAGGCATTATAAAAGTTAAGGAGTTGATCCTCCGAACACCATTCCGGCATGCAGATTTTCAGCATCCAGTATTCCGACATGGAGATATGCAGATATCCAGACATCCAGATATTCAGAGATTCACAGATAAATAGGAATTGAAAGCCTCCGACGAGATATTAGGAAGAGAAGCCTAACCTTACGATGAGACCTTGGGAACCACAAAGTCCGCCGAAGATAAAAAGAAAAGGTACGGAGCAGTGAAGCACAGGACTGACCAAAAGAAGAGTCTAACAAAAGGAAAGCAACGGTTCAGAACAACAAAGGGAAATTCGCTACGAGGGGGTGAGTCATTTTAATCTCTGCTTCAGGACCCACTGGCCGCACAATGTTTTGTAAATATGCTTTGATATGTTGTTAAGACAATTAATTTTTAAATATAAATTGTAAATATTTAAATGTTAACAGTACAATAAAATTACATTATTATTATTATTATTTAAATTGTGTCATTCTCATATGTTCTCATTAAATCTCCACTATTTCTAAGAACTTGGGTTAGCTCGGTGTTACTCATATATATGCCGAGTTTAACCACCACAATATGAATAATATTTAATAAAGAGCTTCCTAATCTAACCAGCTACAAAACGACTAATTTTGATTCATATAGTAAATGATTTTTCTTTTTGGATGATCTCTTCATTTATGTTAACGAAATGCAATTTATACTCGTATAAGTTATAGGGACTGAATTAGGCGTTTTTTATTGGAATAAATTTATTGATTGGAAAATAATTCGTATTTTTTTTAATGAAATTAAATTATTTTGCACATAGATACTCAAAACCAAGACACAGTAAAGTCAAACTTATTTCTAAGATGAACCTTAGCATTACAGTTATTGTATTTATATTGAAATTTTGTTTTTACGAAAGAGAAAAAGAAGAGGAAGATGTTTTTATCCAAAAATTTAAGATATAGTTTTGGTTATTTTAAGAAACATTGTTGTACTAGTGAGTGGGAAGTCTACAATTACAATATGCTGTAGAAATCAATTTCAAATAAATGATACAGATTTAACAGAGAGCTTTTACGAAAAATCTCGTAACTTAAAAAATTATGTAAAAAATGAAA
>JAPDSC010031280.1:0-12928 GCA_026290005.1 Latrodectus geometricus | reverse complement strand
ATATGAAAGTGTCATTTTAAACAAGAGAAAAAAGATTCGTTAGAATGTAGTATTTTTTTTTAATTTATGTATATATATATATTCGAATTTAATCTTTCAGTAATTGAAAACGTATTTATTAGATCTCGTCCAATATTCTAAATTGTTCCTAGCAATTTTTGATGGTTGAATAAAAAAAAAAACGCAAATTTTAATTAGTTTTTTTTTTTCCTTGTATTTTTTTTATTTCGAGTTCTAAAAATATGATTTGCTTGGACTGATGTGAATAGGTTTCAATCTTTTCAGCTATTGAATAATCAATTAGAAACTATGCAGCTTAATAAGAAAATCATCTTTCATAGTAACTTATATAATTTGGAATTAAATATGGTAGATTTAACTCGAATGACTTCTATCTATTTTCAAAGAGATCTGATTACAAGCTCTTTGAAAGCAGAATATTGAGGTTTAAATGTTAAATACAGCGATAATGAACCACTTTGTCAAAATAAGTCTAGATATATATTTTCGAGGGTATAAAGCTTTTGTTTAATAAAATCCAAACCGTACTATAAATTGGGTAATTCTTTACATTTGAAGGTAAATTATATTGATATTGTCTCAATACATTTAAACTGTGTGAAGATACATTGCATTTATTTCTTATATGATATAGTTAATTCTATTTGAAATTAGAATGTGTAATATTTAATGAATAATAAATCTAATGTTTTATTATTCATTAATAATACATTAGATTTATAACGTATTATTAAATAATAAAACAATTTTTTTTTAATAATAAATCTAACGTTTTATTATTTTTACTCTCACATTAAAGTATTCAATGATTTATTTTTGTATACATAGATATATATTTGAAATATTAAAATTTACAAATTTTGGGGAAATTTTATTAATTATATTTAAAAAATTTTTATGATTCGTCTTATCTTTGTTCTGCAATTTGCAAAATATTTTCTAAAAGAAATATTGATGCCTTCATAATTTTTTTTTTATTGAATTTCATACATATTTACTTTTTTAAGAAAAATGAATTAACAAAAGTTAGGACACGATAAAATTTCTATATTTTAATTTCATTGTATCTAATTATGATATAATTACGCTCTGATTAATGAAGTCATTTAAATTACTTCATTAATGTGAGTAAAGTTTATTAAAATATTCACTTTAAGCAAAAATTATGATATCAATCTTTGAAACTCAAGGAGATAAGAATATCAAATAAATATATAACCAAAATTATAAAACATAATGTCATTGTCAACAATAACGAATGAAAAGTATGAAACAATTTACAAACTCCGTGTGAAAAAAAATTTACTGAACACTAGCGGACCAACTTTCAGGAACTGTGTCTCTTTCAGTGGAAAACGCACACCTAGTTTTGGAGGGAAAATTGTGATTTGGAAGATTAAAGATATTTATAGTTAATTTACTTTGTTCAAACCTCTGTTTTGCACTACGAGATGAAAGAAACGCTTGAAAATCCTTTTTTATTTACAACATAATTGAATATTTAAGTCAGGACTCTGTTCATCAGTATTCCAATGTATTTCCCCTTGGCGATATATTGTTAAATTAAAAAATGCGTTTTCAGAAATAAAAAAAAGTAAATGTTTATTTTTTTTAAAAAAAATTTCGTTGTGGAAATGTAGAGCGATCTTAAAAATTCGTTGCTTTAACACATATTTCATCTGCTCCCTGTAGCCACAAACCGAAGCAATTTTTTTAAAAAATAGAATAAGAACACACCTTTGTATTTGAAGTAGAGTTTTAGAAAGGTTTGTATTGTAGCATAAGCAACTTTACAGTGAACTCAAATCAGCCTTAATTACAAATGATATAATCAGAATTTCGAAATGAAATATAATCTGTATTTAGTTATCATGATATAAATATCATATTTTTGCTGACTTTTTCAATTCAACATTGGATAAAAATTCGGCGGACCAACATAAATACGGATTTCATTTATATTCTTTTACTTATTTATTGAATGCCTTGGATACGGGAGCTTAGAAAAACTGGTCCGAAACAAGAAGAGATAGGTTTGCAACCCAGCAGATGGTCTTCTCTGTCCTTGAATGTGAATTTATGTGTAAAGATAAAATAGAGTGGTTCATCTTTTTATATTTATTATCTTGATTGCTTATTTTCATTATTTATTAATTTTCCTCATTTTTTAAACTACTCATTTTATTAAAAAAATACTTGTTGCATATTTAGTAATGAATTTGAATTAAATTTAAATTTCAGATTCGTTTAATGGAATTATTGAGACTTTTACATATTGATACTTCTCATAACTATTTTTGCGAATTAAAATATCACTTTAAAAAAAATGTAAAAAATTAAAATACTTTTCCACTGTCAAAACATTATCTAATTCAATTAAATTTTTGATGTTTTGTTGTTTTTTATTCAAATTTATTTTAATCTATCTAACACATTTTTACACAGTTATTTCAAGCCTTAACCTTAAACCTTGCTATGGTATTTCTTCCTTTAATCAGTAAACTCAAATACGAATCTTTGTTTAAAGTTTCAGTATTTTAAACTTATCGTTTATAAAAATTAAGATTTAATTTTCTGATTCAATAATTTTCAAAAACAAAAAAAAAAAAATATTTTTATCTAACAGTAATGCTCATGCATGGATTAATGAAATTAATTTAAAAATAAAGATTTAAACTTTGTAATATTTATTTAAAAAATATTTATTTTTGCGTGATTTTTCTTCTCTTTTTCCAGTTATTTATAGATAAACGTTAAAAAAAACTCGCGTGATTTCCTACTGAGTCATCGTAAGCGGTGACAAACGGAAAATTCGATGACCTGTGTTATAAAAGCCAGATACGGCTTATGATTCCGTGAGTATAACTTTTTCTGACAAAAATAAAATAACATTTCTATGGATTTGTAAATGGACTACCAGTGTTGCCATTTTAGGTTTAATCTGTTCTAAAAATGAGCCCTTTTCTTGAAAAGTCATTCTACCTTGGAAAAGCAGTCTCCGGGTTTTGAAAAGCAGGTAATGTTTCATTAATTGACGCAGATGTTTGAGAATCGGACATCTGGCTTATAAGTTTTTTTCCCCTTTGGTTTCTTGCAGCTTGTTTCTAAAATGTTTTCCTTGTGAACATGGTTCCGCATTGTAAAAATCAGATAGCTTGAATTCCTCAAATTAATTCTAGAAGGCATCTGTCTTAGATTTAAATCAAAAATGGTCATTCATCTTGTATTCTAAGTAGCTGTATCGGAATTTCCATGATCTAAATTTTAGATAAATTAACAGTTTCATATGAGTTAAATGCAAATCATTTTTTCTGCCGTATGTGTAGAAAATGAATTACCCTTTTTCCGAACGGAATATTTTCACAAATGCACACCCAGCTTGCTTCTGTCTTCGATTTATTCGAAAATAGACGTTAATCTTCTATTCTAAGTAGCTGCATTGAATTTCCATGATCTAAATTTTAGATAAATTAACAGTTTTATAAGAGTTAAATGCAAATTATTTTTCTACCGTATGTGTAGAAAATGAGTTTCCCTTTTTCCGAACGGAATATTTTCACAAATGCACACCCAGCTTGCTTCTGTCTTCGATTTATTCGAAAATAGACGTTAATCTTCTATTCTAAGTAGTTGCATTGAATTTCCATGATCTAAATTTTAGATAAATTAACAGTTTTATAACAGTTAAATGCAATTTATTTTTCTACCGTATGTGTAGAAAATGAGTTACCCTTTTTCCGAACGGAATATTTTCACGAATGCGCACCCAGCTTGCTTCTGTCTTAGATTTAATTCGAAAATGGTCATTCATCTTGTATTCTAAGTTGCTGTATCGAATTTCCATGATCTAAATTTTAGATAAATTAACAGTTTCATAAGAGTTAAATGCAAATTATTTTTCTACCGTATGTGTAGAAAATGAGTTACCCTTTTTCAGAACGGAATATTTTCACGAATGCTCACCCCATCTTTTTAAAAACTCGCCCATTTGACCCCCTGGAGTCATTTAAAGGGTGAAACAACATTCAGTTTTGAAGACCAAAAATACTAGTTTTACCATTCACGCATATTTCAAACGAGTTTTCCCAGTTTAAAATTTAATAAAAAATTTAATGAATTAAATAAAATATATTCTTTAGTTATTTCAGAATAAATGGTTTTTTCAAGTCAGACTTCTTAAATGTTTATAAGGAGTTCTTCTAATGTTTTTGTTTTTTTTAATAAAATTTTAATAAACTTCTCTTTAAATAAAAGTGAACAGATCCTATTAATTATACAATTTGTATTATATATATTAACGGAACTTGTAAAATATAATAAATCCTTATATAAATTATTTTACTAAAAAAAAAAATTATAATCGTAAGAGTTTTTCTGTGTGGCAATAGAGAAATTTCAGAAATGTATTTATATGAAGAGAATGTTTTACATAAATTATCTGAGAAAAGTGATTTATGATTAGCTTACTTTTGTTAATGTCGAAAAGGGGAAACCCTGACTAAACTTTCGAAAAATTAAGAAAAGGACAAAAGAAATGCACAGCATATTCAAACACTAAACTAAATTCTTGGCACAACAGCCCTTATGAGTTCTTCTGATACTTAAATCCGAATTACGAATTTCTTATGCTGTAAAGTAGGCTCAACTTGAATGTATGTAGTATCTGCAATGCATTCCCATACTGTATTTTGTGTATAGTGAATTAACTCTAAACACTAAATTTAAAAATTCGCACTTGTTTTATGATCACCAACTGGAAGATAAGAGGAAAGCTGACTGTAAACTAACCGAGATTTAATAAATAAAAATAAATAAGAACAAACGTCGATAATGTCATGAAAAATTTAATAAAAAATAATTTTAAAATGTATTTTTTTAATTACGTTACATTAATTAACTTTAACTTTTTAATTTTGTAGTCAATTCAAAAGTCTTTATACAATAAGAATAGTATATTAACAAACATACCACCAAATTATATATATTATAAAATTTGAATGAAAATGATGAGAAATCTTTGAGCGTAAATGTTAAAAAAAAAATTTTTTTTCCAGTTTTTAAGGTTGAATTCCCCCCCCCCAAAAAAAAAAATAAAAAAACTTAACAGCAATTATCACTGTTGATAATTTTTTTTTCATTTGATTATAATGTGAAAAATAAACAATATCTTCATTTCGAATATGATTGCCCAAGTTGATATCTTTTAGAACACATTGTTATCTAGATATATCTTCCTCAACCAATCATTTAAAGAGATTAGATAAGAATTTGAGAGTGATAATACCACTTGTAGCGCAAAGATATCATAATTGATTTTGTAACTGATTTTATTATTCACGTTTTTTTAGTCAATCTGAATGTCAGAGTATATGATAATGCGTAGAAACACTGTTTCTAGTAATGATTTGTTATGTTTTTATCATTTATTAAAGCATAATAGAAACAGAAAACATTATCATTTGTATACATTTCAGTTTTCGTCACAATACTTTGATTTTCATTAATTATTTTAACAATTTATTTGACTTTATTAGGATTTTCATAACAATTCGGTAGCTTTTTGGTATCGGGACGAGATTCAGATGTTACTAAATTCACAATATTTAGCGAAAACTTTTAAACATAAAAATGATCGATAAATTATTTACAATACAGTTAAAGTGAAGAAAAATCCAGGTAAAATTTTTTCAGTGGCATATTTTATCCTAAAATGTCTAGTCCGAAGCTTCCTAAGAACTGAAATAAAAAATGCTATGGACTTCCTTTCCACATTAAATAATTATTTCTTTAACAAATACTTTTGAAGTTATTTCATGTTTAGGCAAGTTCTAAATTTTCAAAATTACGACGAAACTTCCAGTAAAACTAATATTTTAAAATGTTTTCTAAAAAAAATGGCGATAATTTCTTGGCGAGAGATTTCTTAAAACATTTGGCGACGAGTTAATTCCCGCTAACAAAATAATATCGATATTATAATCATTTTCTCAAGTTAATAACCTTATCATGTGGATCTGAAAGACAGTGAAATTATATCACGCCATCACACTTGTTTTGATGAAGCATTTGTTGACATGGATTTTTAAATTGAGACCTTCAATTGCGAAAGTAATAAACTAAGTTTCAATTTTCTACTAATCTTGCATAACTGTTTATTTAAAAAGTTATTTTACAAAATGAATTTTCGTTAAATCCCTACTGTTATCAAAGGTATTATTATTAAGAAATTTTAGTTGAAATTATATCTTCGTATATTTGTAAAAAGTTTTTTTTATTAAGTATTTGAACATTGATTTTTTTGTCATCAATATCTTTCCAGATATTTCATTAATTAGGTATTTAAATGTTTAAAAATTCTGTTTCTAGCTTATTTTAATAACAAGAATGAAATTCGTTTCTAATAGGCATATTCAGGGCCCTTCGAAGCTTTTCATAAATCGACCATTTTTTAAAAACTGGATTTATTTCAATTTTCTCCCTAATTTTTTATTTGTTTATTTTGCAAGAGTTTTTAACAAAATTTATTTATCTTAAAATTGATTAATTTTTAATTTGTTTAAAAAATAATATATACATGTATTTATAAGTAGATATACATTCACATTCTTAAATTAAAGATAATTTAGATTCCTACAAAAATCATATTGTTAAGTACGAGTTTCACCTGAACATTATTATACTGATCTCCAAGAATAGTATACTTGCCTTATATGGAAAGGAAGCCGTCATTAGGCCGATAGCGTTGATAATACTTCCCAAAAAAAATCGAGCAGCAGAAAAATATATAAGGAAAAGGGGCAGAAAAATCTACTTTCTCTCTTTTATGGGATTAACTTCAATAAAAGAGTAAAGGTCTACTTCAGTGGTATTCTTTGTATTGTTATCTGTTTTAATAATACATATTCAAGAAGCAATGTAGGTCCAAAGCTTCTTGTAACTCACTCAGTGCTGTAACCGAATAGCTAAGCTATGAGACGGAAAACACGAGGATTATTTATTACGTAGCAGAATTATCTGTTGTTTCGAATGTGGGCGAACGCAGATGGCCGCTTCCAGATGAATAAATAAACATTCCCTAATTATTTTCTTCTGCGATACTCAATCGATTATCTTCAAATAATCTGTAGAGCATCGTTAGATAAAAAAAAATAATAATAAATAAAAGTAAACTAGCCATCAACAAGAACCTCTTGAGAGAAATCATTCAACTGCATTTACTAATAGTGATTTAAAAGCTGGAAAAAGAAATGATTTCTGGATGTCTGTTTTTGTCAGTCCAAGCAATTAAACAATAACTGTTAGTTTTGAATTATGGCAAAGAACGAGATAGATACCCAAGCCCTTTTCTCCATGGTCCCTTGTAATTGGCATACTCGCTGTTCAAAAAATCTATTATTTTTATATTCTGAATTATAAATATCCATATGTTTAAATAAAACTAGTATTTATAGAATTAGAACTTCAGGTTTCTTTCCGGGATACCAGCTGAATGGACTCCTCTAACCTTCAACTCAACATTTCATTGGTTCTATGTTCATGGATATTTGTTGTGGTTTCGAAATACATTTTAAAATTTAAATCTCGGGGATTTATATGTCTGGTAAACAAAATGTGAACAAAGAACGACAAACCGATCAAATAAATGTATGTTCTGGGTTTGTTCTCACCCATTGTTGAGTAACAGCAGATGGAGCTTCTTTTCTACGCTTTCTGCATTTCTTTTTAAGAGTGGGCATTGGGGTTTTCCAGGTTCTATTTTGAGAGACACGGAAAAACAAATCCTTTTCTTTGAAAAGTTAATATGTCGATGGATATACGAATGCCTTAAAACTATAATTTTAGGCTAGCCGCTATATGGTGTCAAACAATTGAAGCTTACTGTGTATAAAATTACATTTTAAAACTTCTTGTTACTATATGAAAATAACTGGCATTTGCTATAACTTCAGTATTGTTACTTGAATTTATCCTTACTACAACAAATAACATAATTAACAGACTGAAATTAAATAAAAGAAAAAATCAGAAAAATAAAAAATATCGAGATTTATGTTGAGAAGAAAATAAAATGTTATATTTTGCTTATTAACTTTTTAAACCTAAAATTGATCTGTATTTTTTAACACTTATATTACACGTAGATTCTGTTCAGTAACAGAATTTTGAAGTACATGATTATAATTTTCCTGTCCGAACACGTAATCAAATGAGTCATTAACTTTACAAGAAGCAGATATTACCGTTCAAAGCGTATTTGTGAGAGAAAGCATATCGCGTTTGACGTTCCTCTTTCGAATTCGTGATTTTTTTTCCATCGAATAGAATATTCGAACCGATTAGGTTTCTCACATACTCATCGACACTATTTACTTTGCTCAATCTGATTTCTCCAGTTGATGAACATTAATCAAAAACAAATGATTAACTGCTTCCTGTTATTGTTGGGATGTTGAAAACATAATTTATATATTTTGACTTTATGGAACACTCAGGATGGAGTTGCAGTAACTTTTAGTTGTATACATATTTCCACTTTAGTATTAACCCTTCTTTGCATGATTTTTTCTTTATTGAAATAAATCAGGGTGATATAATTCATGTTCAAAGTTAAAAGAAAAATGGTTAAAAAATCTTAGTATATATATTTATAGTATAAATTTAGCAAAAAATAATATGATTGAAATTTCCGTCATCATGCAAAGTTGTTATTTAAAATAAAAAATTAAACGCAAACTTTTTCAGAAATTACTCTAAAAATAACAGAAACATGTGTTACAAACCTTTCTTCCACTCATTTTCACTTTTTTAGCAATAGAAACTCAAATGTAATAAAACGAAATCAAATATAATATAATTATTTGTAAAAACAAACAGAATGACAACTTCAAGCTCGTTTTATTGATAGTGATACTTGCTTATTTTTGACAGCCATGTTTCTTTTTAAGCAATGGACATTAAAAAGGTATCCAAACACGATCAACTTAAAGTGAACTTGTTCTTTTATATAATTTTTTAGCATTCAATATTATGATGGAAATTTCCATTATTATGCAAAGAAGGGTTAAATTAATAGAACAACATTATTCTTATAAAACTAATAAACTAGCAGCATTTGTCAAAAAGTTAATTTGCGAAAAAAATTTGATCAAATTTACAAAATGTTTATTAATTTAAGTTTCTTTTGTAATGTTGTTCGTATATAGATATCTCCAAAAATTTGTTTTTAGAAAAAGTTCGAACTTGAAAATAAACTGCAAAATTTTTACAATATAGTTAAAGCAAAGAAATATTCAGAAAAAAGTTATCCAAATAATTAGAAATAAATTAAGGCATAAAAGAAACATATTTTAAGTTAAAAAAAATGCTTCATTGTTAAGTCAGGCACAATTATCCTACTCATGGTAGAAACTTGTTTGAAATTAAATTTTCTAAACGTCACTGGCAAAGAAAAATAGCAACTTCATATAAACTTTTTTGACAAATTTAGCGAAAAATCTGGTAACGAGTCTGATTCCGATGACGAAAGAGTCTAAATCTGTTACCAAAATATAACTGAAGACGTCAAGTATCTTTACTCCAAAAAATGTTTCCTTTAAAAGAACAAAATTCTATGAATATTTTGTTTTCCAAAACACGGTAAATGACTTAGTGCGTCAATCATCATATTTAATTAGAAAATCTATTCTTAGAATAGATGGCAGGCATTTATTTACAAATTCCCATTTCCCGTGCATCACTAGAGTACAAAAGCATTAACACTTTACTGGATTTATATTTCCCCGTTGGTAAAACTTGCTTGAAGTTGAATCAACTGTGCAAGATCTGATTGCTATTCACGATTTACTATAATATACATTGTTTTTTCGATATTATTTCCTTTGTTGAATTAATCATTAGATAAAGTTACAATTTGTATAGATTTCTTTTTGAATACTATTTTATTATGCTCTTTTACCTATAAACTTCCTTAATGTGTTAGCAAGTGAATTCACTTTTAAAATTTGTATCTTCTTTTTAATATTTCCCCTAACATTTCACAATTACTTTTGGAAAAAATAATTATATTGAAATATTTATTTGGTATTTGAGAAAGTAGTCTAGATTTTGAATTTGGCTTTCTTCACAAAATATTCTCTTTATCGTGTACTATTTATTCTTTACAAAGAAAATCTGCAAACATTTTTTCCTCTTTTCACTAATCTTAATATTTCAGGAGTTGTTCTAGATAAAACAAAATAAAAAACTACATACATTTGTAAAATATTTTCTATCAAAACATAGAAAAAATATTTCTTACCTCGAATACACATATTCTATATAGATAGAAAATTAGAAATTTAGAAATTAAATTTTACTAAATTAATTAAATTTTTTAAATTAAAATAAAGTGAATTTTGACAATAAATTATAAAAATTAATTTATGAAATATATTTGATTTGGTCTTATATCAAGATAGTTCATTTTCTTATGATTTTCTAACTAATCATTCTTCCAGAATCAAAATCCATCGGGACTTAATATTCGACCTATGAGAAAAATAATGGGAAATAATTTTTTTTCCAGTATGCAAATAAAATCATGGTCTTAAGTTTTGAAAGTAAGGAAAGAAAACAAAATAAATTTCTCCTAGAATTTTTTCTTCTTTTTTGAATTTTGAAATTAGTTAGAAAAACAAGAGAAAAACTTTCATGGAATCAAAAATATATTGGGATTTAATATTCAGCGTAAAAAAAAGATTTTTTTTTCAAATATCCAAAGTAAATACCATGATCTAAAATTTTTAGGATAAGAATTACAGAGTCCTCATTAGTATCCTCTTAAGATCTATATAATAAAGTCAAATCCTCATTCAACATATACTATTTACATAAGTTTTAGAAAAATAATAAAAAAAAGAATTTCTCCTTCGACCATTGAACTTTAATTTCAAAGGATATTTTGCAATTTATTTCTCAGAACAATTGAAAAACGATTTCGTATTTTAAATGTATACGAGAGAGTAGAGTTATGGGGAAATAACTAAATTATTTTTCTGATATTGGATTTGTATTTTATTATATTCTTAATATATTAAATCTAATTTTATTTTAGCTTGAAATTCCATTTAGGTATAGATTCGATTTCTTTCATCATTCAAGTTATGTTAAAAAAATATTAAAAAACTACTAAATATATTTATTTTACAGGAAATTTTTAATAAGAAAAATGTATCACGAAAATTCTTCTGATATATAAAAGATAAAGAAAGTAGTTCTTCATAAACTATATATAAAAAGAAAAAAAGATAAACAACTCTTCAGAAACAGCTTAGGATGTGATACAAAATTAACATAATTATAATAATCACTATCCCTATTTATTCTAATATAATGGTTTTATTTGACATTTTACGACCAGAATTTATATTTAAAATCGATTTTGATTCACTAAAAATAGCCACGCCCGAGATTGGAGTCGAATCATGATTCATAGAATTAAGAAGTAAGTTTATTCAATTTTTGATGTGAGCCAAAAACTACAACTAAATGCAGTCAACTTAAATATTAAAAAACTTTTTTATAACTTTAGCAAAAATTATTTGTAGTAATATGAATTAATTTTTTTTTTTACCAATTAATGAAAATTATTGTTAAAAATATTTTTCAACTTACATGTTTATTGATTTTACTTAGTCTCTGTCTTCCAACATTTTTAAAGGAATGAAATGAATTTGTATATATGGTTTTGAAAAATATATGGGTTTCAAAAATATACGAATTTGTTCAAATTAGTGCAGAAACTGTAACCTTTTGCTTGTTTTAATAAATGCAGATAAATGCATAAATTAGCAAGTAAAAATCACATAAAAGTTGAATAAGTTTCAAGAAATCAACAACTAAACTGCTTCAGTTCAAATTTCTAATTAAATTCATTGTTTATTCTTAGCAATAAAAAATATTTTATAAAAAAAAAATTGTGATTTTTTTTTTTTTTTAATTTTAACTATAAAATTCTAAGGATCGTTGTAAGATTTATTCGAACATTCACCGATTTATCTATTTTTCGCGAGAACTTTTCATATTCAGTGGATCTTATTGTCACAATGAAAACAACCCGGAAAATTCCCTAGCCTCAACAGCCCCTACAATTGTGAATCCAAAAAGAAGAAATTTAACATCCATTTCCTGATGTTTAGCAGTGGCTGGAATCTAACTCGGAGCTTCTAACTTTAACCACCACTCAACTATGTGAAATTTGAATTAATATTTTTTTACGTTATACGATTCTTAAGAATATAATTTTCGAAAACGGTATTACTCAGCTGTTAAGTAAAGATTAATTCTTCCATTCACTTAATACAATTCCTATAGTGATAAATAAAACAGCTGTGAATGTGATTATTTATTCTCTTTTAAATAAACACTCTAAGTTAACGTTAAAATCTGCTCTATTTTCCTCAAACGTAAAACCCTGTTATTTATTTATTTTAAAGTCAACAGATAGCATTAAGTTCTGCAGAATGCTATTTTTATTTTCAACTGATAGCTTTACTTGTAGACTTCATATTCATCAACAAAATAAAAAATATTTTTGAAGTGTTTCGTATCATGCCATTTTCTGTTATATTTGAATTCCTTAAATTTACATATGATGATGATATTAGTAAATTAAATCGCATAGTTTACTTTTACGCATGCATATATACCGGTACGAAATTCAAACATGACAGGTGCATCGCTTTAACCTCCATTTGTACAGACTACAGCTGTTTCTCAAGAAGTTCATTCGCTTTAGAAATTCTTTCCGTTCGTCTTGTGCCACTTAAACGTTCTTCCTGTATTTCTGTTTTCATTTGAATGTTTAGGAAATTAGCTTATTCCTAATTCAAAAGCGACGTGAAATAAGATTGGACTGTTTTCAAACATA
>JAPDSC010031279.1:47125-61625 GCA_026290005.1 Latrodectus geometricus | reverse complement strand
CAAGTGATATGATATTTGACATTGATCAGTAATACATGAAGTAATTTTGAGCTTATTGAAGCTTAAATAATTATCTTTAATAATTATTTAAGCTTTAATATTTTCATTTAAGTAAATTAAGAAACACCAAAAAATATATAACGCAGCTAAAGTTTATAAAAAGAGGTTTCAGATAAGTGTGCATTTGCGTATTAATAAGTGCTTACAAGAAAAGTGTAATTAAATTAGCATAAAAACTCTAATAATGTTATGTCAGCGATTATATGTAATAAGTGTGGTCTTAGGTATGATTTAAAAGAATTCTGTTTAAATCACGAAAGAAAAACGTTACAAAATCATCATTTTCTTGATGCCACACAGATTTTTATTCTCATTCTAAAGTCATCGTAATTTTTATTTAATTTTGTGTTTCAAATGATGGAAGAAGTATTTGTAATTACAACAGAAATTTTGAATCCCAGAAAAAACTTTTTAGAAGATTAACAATCAAAATTGACAAAACTGTCAATCTATTTACATCTTTTATCAGGGTTAATTTACATAAGAGATTAGAATATCCTTAGTGATTTCTTTAATTTGAAACTTTCTAGAAAATGTTCATTCAAGATTGTTTGCACAGTACTTATCTTTTTGTTCAATCTCTTTAAATTTTCTATGATTCAGAATTGCTGGCCCCCCCCTGCCCTGATTGCGGGATCCAATCTGGGCATGGATGTACTTTCATTGAATAAATGGGTTGTAAATAATTGCCAATCTATGCCACTGAGATACCAAATTATGGTTCAGTTGGAGCGTATGCCAGAGCCACAAGAGAAAAATGCGCACTGGTAGCACAACGTGATTCAGAATTTATTTAACAGATCAGAAAATTAATTTCTATTACTTTAAAATTTTCTCTATTTGGTACAATTCTACAAAATTTTTATTTAACACAATACAGCAAGTTTCATTAAATTTATTTTCTTCTCAGTGAGAACTCGATCATTCCAAGATATTAGAACAAAAAAAAAATCAATAACAAAGAAAGATTCTTATTTACATGATTTATTTGAAAAAAAGAAAACAGCAGGTAGAAAATGAGTCGATAAAAATGATACAAAAAAAATAACTAGCTGATAGTCGAATAAATAAGTTATTACAGTAGTGATTGATATATATTTTATGCGAGCACACAAAAATATATAAGTATATGCAAATTTAGCGCTTTCTTCAAGTATAAGTAATATATACAAAACTGTTATTAATATATTAAAAGAGTCATATTTAAAAAGATTAATTCTTATTTTTAAATTATTTTTCTTTAATACTATTGGCATCAGATGATGAAACTTTTATCAATAGCATCTTAGAAAACAGTCTAATATTTTGGTGCGGCACTAATTCGGTTTGGCGCAAAATTGGCTGTGATGACACTTAAGTAACTTTTTTAGACTTTATTCATTTGAAACAACCAATTTCTCAATAAAACGTCTCTAAGGCAAGAACTAAAATTTTCATGTAAAACTCGAATACCTATAAGAGAGTCTAATATATATTTGCCAGAAACTTAAATACAGATTACAGTGATTACTAAATTATCACATCAGATTTAATACGATGAGCACACCAAAATATTTGCTAATAAAGTCGCAGTTACAAATCGAAACAAAATTCTGATATTGATGTAAGTTTCCAGGGGTGTATAATATATGATTAATACTATGGCACGTGTTCTCACATACGAAATTCTCAATTACCTTATATAAGTGATCGTAGTGTATTTGTTATGCAATATATTTATCCCAGTAAAAGGCTATCAACACCTGAAAGTATTCTCGAATCATTAATGTACTAAGAAGAAAAATGACACCGACGAATAATTTTTTTATAAGAAAATCGGAATGAGAAACTTACGCATGGTTTTCGTTACCATTTATCTTACAGATGCAAAACATGTTGGTAGAAAGCGCCTTTTGAACCTCTGAAGAGGGAGGGAATACGACTTTTCTGATAGAAGGTCATTGATAGGAAGATTTTTGGACTCCAACCATCCACTGTGCCCCAGTCGCTATTAGTGAACACGATGATCTTTAGTCGGTGGGGAATTGAACCCACAACCTTTCGAGGCTGACGCCCTAGCCAACTAGCCTACAGCAGCCTTGTAGTTAATTAAAAAATAAACAAAATTAACCATTTAAAAATAATTTTTTGAACCTTTACACTTTGTCTTACCAATTACATAATAATTTATCTGAATGGATTGTACTAATTCAGTTTTGGAATTTTAATAGGAAGTAATATTTACCTTCGCAAGAGCCACATATTGGAACTTGTCAAAAGCTAGTTCGTTGTCTTCCCCTTTCTGACCTTTCAGTTGTCCCCGTAGGATTCTGGCAGTGGTGACTGTGGACAACCCCATGCCGTCGCCAATGAAGAGGATAATGTTCTTGGCGATGGCGGTGCTGTCCTTGTCCCTCATGTTCTTCATCAACTGAGCTTTGGCTTGGCGATACCAGTGATGCCTGTCTGCCAAATAATATGGTTATGTGAAATAAACATTTATTGTATGCAATAAAGTTAAGACTGAGAATATAGTGACTATTCTTAGTTGAGAGAATCTATCTTAGAGGGAAATAAATTGAAAGAATTAAGGGACTATGTTTCTTATCCTAAATCTGAATGTCATATAAGGAATCAAGGTCCTTATTAAATAAAAAAGCTTAACCCTTCTTTGCATGATTTTTTCTTTATTGGTGAATCAAGTTGATATAATTCATGTTCAAAATTAAAGGAAAAATGGTTAAAAAAAATCTTAGTATATATTTATAGTATAAATTTAGCAAAAATCAATTTGCTAAAAATTTCCATCATTATCCAAAGTTAGATCATTAGCTTAGTACTAAATAGAAATAAAAGAGGAAAATAACAGAAATACGTGTTACAAACCTTTCTTCCACTCGTTTTCAATTTTTTAGCAATAGAAACTCTAATATAATAAAACAAAATTATAAACGAAATCATACGTTTATTGCAACTACAACAAACAGCGGAATGAGACAACTTTTAGCACTGATAATGACACTTGTTTATTTTTGACAGCTATGTTTCTTTTTATGCAATGGACATTAAAAAGGTATCCAAACACGATCAACTTAAAGTGAACTTGTTCTTTTATATAATTTTTGGGCATTATAGGTTATGATGGAAATTTCCACCATTATGCAAAGAAGGGTTAAATATATTTGTGCGAAATCAAATTCGTACAAAGAATATATGAGAAGATTCCTTTATTTTTTAAATTAAAATTTACCATGCTTTCTTTAGTTGAAAAATTTATAATAAACTTGTTAAATATTTACCGTCTTATCAGTAGTTGAAGTGTTATTTTCATCTATAATAATAAATATAATAACCAGTACTTAATTTAAAAATGTTCATTTAGATGTTATTTCATATTTGTTAGTGAATTGTTAAATTAATTATGTGCATTTCCCAGGAAGAAAACTATTGAAGAAAATATGTTTAAAAGAGTATTTAGAATTAATTCTTTTTCTGAATAATTATTTTACTGTGATTTTCCCAAAACGCGGTAGCAAATAATATATTTTAAATGGTACACATTTTTACGCAAATATTTACCTTATGTGAATAAAATGATTTTGTCATAAGTTGGCCAAAAAACAATAAAGTGAATGTAAACATTTAAAGTTATCTTCTTCTAACAATATTTTACAAAATTTACATTATTAAAATAATAAATCGTTCATATTTGAAATAAATTAATTCTGAATGAAACATTTCGATTTAACATTTTTAAGCAATTTCATAGTAATTCTAAATTTTGATCCTTTTTCATTGAAGTAAATTAGTTTAAAAATCGCGATTTATTTTATAATACGAACAAAAATACTTTCAAGTGATCTTAAGCGTGTTTAATTTTGCTCACATTTAATCCAAAATTTACATTTTTAAATAGACTTTTGATTTCTTAATTTGTTGTATTGTAAATGTAGTTAAGGAATTACACAAAAAAGATATTCTAATAAGAAAATTCACATTTTATCTGTGTGTGAAACAAAAATTAAAAATTCAGTCCATTAAAAAATTAAATAAATATTTTAAAATTTCAAAATTTCATTTAAATTAATTAATTTTTTAACTTTTTAAAATTTTAGAGTAACTATTCTATTAGATTGCCGCCTACTATGCCTAGTGGTCAGCGTGGATGTCTTCAGATAATGAGGTCTGGGTTCGAATCCCGGTTCGGACATGGATGTATATTCTCTCTCTCATTTTTATGTCCTTTCTTTGTATGAATGGTTTGCTCAGATACTTATGGCACGTGTGTACTGAGGAAGTCGGACTCCACACCAAAAAAACGGTACAGTTGGAAGAGCGGACAGCGCACCCATACAGACAGCCTGATAGGAACTCGAAAAAAAAAAAAATAGGAACTCGACTTTGTCGAGTTTTGAAAAAACTCGACAAAGTATTAGATTAATGGAAAATTATATTGTAATTTTTTTTCGAAAAGATATGCCAAATAATTTTGTTTTAAGTGCTAGATCTTCATTTTCAACTATTCTTTTCTTCTCGCTCAACAAAAAATAATAGAAGATTTCTATATAGAACGATTTGCATAAAAATATAATTCTAGTCTTGATTTTATTACAAAGATAAAAAAATGCTTTGTACACAATGATGTAAATAGCAAATAATGTCAGATGTAATGAATAACCTTAGTTTTTAAAATCACAGTTACCGAATACTAGGTACATATTTTCACTGTAAGCCAGGCTTAATATTAGTTATCACCTTGCTGTAAACGAAAATTTCATATGTTAATAGTTGTGTGCACCTTGACAAAAAATATTAATTAATAATTCAACTATGAGAAATTTTTCATAAAATGAAAATTTATAAAAAAAATTTTTAATTCATTTTTTGATTCTTCAAAGACATTCTCTTACTGCATTATTCCTACGAGTGAATTGGAATTCTGTTATCATTAGCGCACATTATTAAATTCAAAAAAGCAAATATTTTTTAAACCTATAGACTTGGCAGGATTGAGACGATGATACAATGACTCTTGCAATAATAACAAGTATTATTTTCTCAAATAATTTTTACAAATTATATGGGAAAAGAATAAAATATTTGTTTATGGTTACAAATTATAATTTATGGTTACAAATTATAATTTTTGTTTATTAGTTTCATATGCATTCATTACCAAAAAGTTTGGTAACATATTCGAGAAAGATAACAGGGTCTGTCCATAAAAAAACTGTAAGTAATTGTATAAGCTGTCATTTTCTATCATTATATTGGCAACAGTAATTACACGGAATGTTATAAATAGGAAAAAATGTATTAGTTCACAACCAGTGTTTTAAAAACTGCGCAGTCATATATTATTTTTTAACTTACAAATCTTTATATTAAATTATAGCTATGACTTCTGATAGTATAAATAAAAATATTTTATTACCTATACTTCATCACACGCTTGCATTCTAAATAGTATTCAGAATTATATACCTGTCTATATATAAAAACAAGTAACATTCCTTATGCAGCATATTAATTAAGTGTAATTTTACCAATTATAAAATACTAATAATTAAACATATTTTATAGTTATTTTATTCTAAGGTTTTTGTGAAGGAAATGTATTATAAAGTTAACATTGGTAATTATCTTCGAAATCTGCTTTATAAATTTAAGATTCGTATTTCATTTTTTGTTTCGTTTTTGACATTCTTTCTAAGTCATGAAGAGAAAGTTTTGTATTTATATTCGCTTATTTTATTGCTCTTTCTTCACACATCAGGACTTTAGACCAGTGATTCCCAAAGGGACGCAAGGGGCCTACGTCAGCGAAAAAAAATTTGGGGGTCCACGATAGTGGATCTCAACACATACACTGATAGTACTACTATGGTAATACCACCGTGGATAATTAATCCATAGGATGACATAGAAGAAACGAATGTCATAATACAAGAGGAACATGACTGAACTAAGTACAAACGAAGAACTTAAGGTTCAGTTTAAAAACGGAAATCAGCAATTCTGGCTGCAAAACAACATACCCGTTACTTATCCCGTATTATGGAATATAGCGAGGAAACTTTTAATTTCCTTTCCATCGTCATACCTAGTGGAAAGGGGGTTCAGTGCCGTTACCAATCTCCTAACGAAAAAAAGAAACAGACTGGACATCATTAGCCGAGGAGATTTAAGATTAACCCTTACAAAATTGACGCCAAATGTTGATAATTTATTATTAAAGCATCAGGATCATCCTTCTCACTAAAAATATTGACTTATTGCTTATGTTGTTTTATTTATAGTTTATTTTATGTTTATTTAATGTTACGTATATTTTACATAACAGATACAAAATTTTGTTTTAATTTAAATTCAATTAATAAATATATAAATTAACATGTGTTTTTGCTTTAAGTTTTTAACACTAAACTTCACTACAGTTAGAAATTTACAGGAAATCAATATCAGGTAAGTAGGGGGTCTACCCAACATTGAAAGACATGGCAAGGGGTTTATGACACAAAAAAGTTTGAGGAACTCTGCTTTAGACAGTGTTCAAGTTATTTTCTTGACATAAATAAAAAAGCTGGCCTCATCAAGGCTCCCAATCAAATTGATTATTGTGAGTTTTTTCCTTTTGATCTGTATAATTTATTTATGACTCAAATATTAAAATTCATTTTGTAAATTTCCCTTTGTATATTGGTTAAGTTTTTTTTTAATATTTAACCATATTTCCTTTTTGCTATATTTAAATAATCTTATCTAATTCCTTTATTGTGTTTAGATTTGTACCAAATACACTGCTGACCACCGTAAATGCAACACCCTGAAGGAAGCTTGCAAATAACATGAAATTTATAACACGCATTAGTGGAGGTGAGATGTGCAAATGATTAGAATTTCAGCGCAGACGCGTGCCTGTGGCGCGACATCAAAGCTTGGAGATTTCGACGATCTCAACTTGGACAACTGCCCCCCCCCAAAAAAACGATCAATTATGTTTTTTTTTTTAATTTTTTTTGATCAAGTATCCGAGTTCGACAGAGAAAGGATAGTGGTCTACCGAGATTGTGGATTGTCTTTCAGGAAATCTGTAATCGTATTGGGTGAAACCAAATAACAGTAATGCGGGTATGTGATCGTTGGATGCAGGATTTTGGATGACGAACCAATGTGCTCGATCACATCCACCTCGGTGCACCACTTCACGTGACAACGGGCAAATTGTGCGCATGGCAGTGACGGTACACTCAATCACATTACGAACCATAGCACAGCACATTCAGTTAGTAACGCATCATCCAGTGTCTGAACGTACCATTGGACGCCATTTACAGCAGAGTTGTCTATCCGCAAGACGACCATTGCTTCGTCTAACCTTGATGCAGAACCACAGACGTGTCCGCTGTCAATGGTACGAAGAAAGAAGGATGTGGATGGCAGAATGGAATGAAATTGTCATCTGTCCACGATGGTCAAATTTGAGCCTGAAGTCACCGTGGAGAGAGGATGCTGAACAAGTGAGTTAAGCACCACCACACTGGTCATGCACCGGGTGTACTATAGTAGGAAACGGTATAGGATATCACTCTCGCACTCCTTTAGTACGCATTGCTACATGTCAGAGGTGTTGGAGCAAGTTGTCCTTCCTTAAATTCAGGGTTTTCTTACAGTCATATTTGAATGGGATATTGCACAACTAAATGTGACATGCATTATCCAAGGTTTATTCAACAATTGCCAGATTGAATTGCTTCCCAGGCGGCTCACTTTCCCGATCTTTCGCTGTTAGAAAACACGCGGTCCATGATTGCTCAAAGACTGACCTAGATTATATCCCCAGCTGCCACACTAGATCAGCTGCTTGGTCTGCTGTACTCTAAGAAGACACCCAAAGTCTGTTTGAATCAATGCAAAGCATGTGGCAGTGGTGATTTCCAACAATGATTACTGCTCTGGTTACTGATTTTGGCAGGAAGCACACTTCACAGAAAGTCTATGAATTTAATCATTTGATACTTGGTCAACATGTTATCTAGAAAATAAGTTTTGTTGTGATACTTCTTGTCTTTCTTGGTGTTGCAATTTGGGTGCACTACAGAAACCTGATCTGTTACTCATGTTTTAACTGAAAATACCTAACATCTTATATTCAAATGAATGTTTACACAGAAATGTTGTAGATTTGATTATTTTAAACTGTCAACAAAGACTGCTTATAAGAAGTTTTATAATAGTTTTTGATTCTTACACATACGCTAGCAGAAGAAATATACTAAAGGTATATAGACGTAGATATGCGTGACAGATCACTTGATCTGTACCATAGGTTATCAGGTATTTCTCTACCACGTCTGGATGTTGCAGAACTTCCACGAAATTAGGAATAGAATTACAATACTGCATTTCAGCAGGGCCTAAATCTAACAAAATGAACAGAATTTAGATATCGTCGACAAAGCGTTTACAGAATTTCTGTTATGAAATGACGCATAAGATAAATATTGCACTAAAAGTTAAAAAAGGTTATTATTCCTAAGAACTTCCTTAGTCTTGATTATAAAAATTATTTAAATACAAGTCAAACAGATGATATAAACAGATTATAATGTATAGATAAAGATGGTAAAATTGTGCATTTTATAGAAAAAAAGAGCAAGTCAAAAGGAAACATTGCGTTTTTAATATGAAAAGTCTGCATTGGTTATACGCAGATTATTAAATTTGTAATAAGCATGCATGGTATAGAATCGAATATTTAAATAATAACTAATAGAATAGAATAAAGTATATTTCAGATTGTATACTAAGTATACATGCATATATTTCCAGTAGCCTACTGAAAAAATCATTAATGACTTGAGAGAATAAATAGTTAATTTTTATAAATATCAATGTATACGTGCCAATGGACAATTTAAATAGTTTATGATGAATAACATATTTTTATATGGTTTATTTATGTTTATTTTTTACTTATTGAAATTATGTCTAATGTACTTCATAAAAATTGCTGCTTAAATATGGATGAAAATTATAATTTAACAATTTTTATGCATATTTATATAACAGATTTTTATATATATATTTCTGGATATATATTTATTTTAAAAACTATAAATGTACTAAAAAACTAAAGTCAATAGTTTCAATTAACTAAATGGCAATTAGCATTCTTACATAAATATTTATTTTGAATTTTAAGTTCAATTATTAATTTTTTTCTTTTTAAGAGATGAAAAAATTGGTTGACAGTTTCAACAAAAAAAAGTTTTAAAGTACATGGTTTTGTTGTAATTTCTTTGTTAACGGATATTATAATGCAAATACTTAAATTTTATTACACACCTTAAAAATTCCTTTCCACACACAAATGTTTAATAGCTTTTAAAAAACTTACGAAAAATATTTTGTTTATTATTCTTCATAATGATAAGCGAATTATTATATAGGGAATCAATAATGGAAGAGAAGCAATAATCTTTAATTTTTCACATTCTTTAGAAATTACTTATCCAAATTTTTGCTCTTGCGTGAATAAAATAGAAAAAAGCTTCGTCTTTTAAATTATGAATGAGCTATTGTTTATTATTGCTTTATTATTCTTCTATGTTCAGATGGATCCCTTGCACAGCAGCAGCATCGTTTTACAAATAATGCAACACGCATGCTTCAAATTACGAATATTGTTGCTTTTTGTCATTAATCAATGCTAGGGGCGAATTTTTTTGTATGACTTATCTTAAATACACTTACAAAATCTATATGATCTGCTCTCAATACTTATCAATCAGAATATGAAAGAGAGCAAAATTTTTCTGTCATTTAATTTAGCTAATAACTCAGAAACTTGTCGTTGTTACATATGACACTTGGCCATCCGTCAGATACTGGCCGAATGACGTCAGTTTTTGAACAGAGCACCCCGCTTCGAGAGTGGAGGTATGATTTTGGCTCAGAGATGGCAGCACCATCTGGGTCTTCCAATATAGAGAAAGGAAGCCAGAGAAGATCCAAAGACTAGCTCCTGTCACGCTCAGAGGTATTAATTTGCAATGGAAACATGGAGGACATTGTGATACCGACATATTTTACGTGCCCCAGTTGTCATAAGTGAACACTACGGGTCTTTAGATTAGCTGGGATTCGAACTCTCCACCTTTAGGTAACGAGAATAACGTCCTAACAATTAGGTTATTACGGCCCACTCAGATATTTATTTGAAACTTTTTTTTGTAATGCCCGGGTACTATAGGATTTATACCTTTTAGCACAACAAGGACTGGAAGTAATGGCAACACACGTAGTGGGGCTTCCGAAGAGGATGTGTGTTCGTAATTTAGAAACAAGACCAAGCAGAAGACCCCCACAACTACCCCAGAGGTAATATTTCACACGGCGGACATAGTGGGTATGACGAATTTTCGGTCGGGTTGGGATTCTAATTCACTATTTCCCGATAACGAAATCCAACCCAACCAGTTGTTTAAAACACCGAAAGCATTAATATAAAGCTATGAAGTAAAAGACAAAACAATAAGGGTTTTTAATAACACTATAGCCGCCCAACCTGTCTAGTGGTTAGCGTACCTGATTACAGATGGGTGGGACCTGGGTTCGAATCCTGGCTCCGGCATGTATGTACTTCCTCTCTTTCTTGTCTTTGTCCTTTTTTTGTGTGTGAATGGTTGTCTACCCTATAAACGGGGGTACCTATGGCATGTGTGTACTGAGGAAGTCGGACTCCACACCAAATATGGTTTAGTTAGAAAAGTGGAGCAGCGCACCCCATATTGCCAGCCTGGCTGGCACACAACAACAACAATAATACTATAAGTAAAACAAATCTTAAAACCTTAAAGTAATTGGTACGTTCTAATGATTGGTCAATCTTAATTTATTATTGGAAAAAAATGCTGTTTTATTATTTTTTTTGGACTGAGAAACAATGTTATGTACAGAAAACATTAATATAAAATAAATTAATTAAAAGGAGCAAAATTTTTGACATTAAGTTTCCAGTACTTTTAACCGAAAATTTTGATTCGGTATCAAAAGTTTGATTAATTATCATAGTTAAAAATTAGAAATTTTGTTTAAAATATGCAGAAATTTATTCAATACAATGTATTTTTATCATAAGGATATAATTTATAGATTTCAAAAAATTAATCTACAATTGATCTATGAAAAATGAAAGTGTAATTTTTATAATAAGTAGGGTATTATAATAATTATATATATTTGAACAATTTAATTAGGTTTTATCAGTTTTGTCGATATATTTTTAACAAGCATGTTCTATAAATAGTAATATATAAAGAATCTAGATTAATATTACTATAGATTCTTTTTTTTGTTATTGTCCTTCTCACTTTTATTTATATTATTATGACCATTCTCTGAATGTTTCAATCTTTTCCGCAGTTTCCTGAACAACAGAACCTCATTCTTAGCAATAAATCAAAACTCATTAATATCTAAAAAAGGACGTCCACAAGGCTCTGATTTCTTTAGAACCTAATAATGAATGATTTACTGAATGCATTTCATTCTTGGAAAATTGCTTTCGCTGATGAACCTCTCATAATTGTTCAGAGTAAGAATTTTCTCGACTTATGCAGTACCGCTCAATATATTCTTGATTTTGTTCATAATTGAGCTCAACAAAGCAAGCTAAAATTCAATCACACAAAGTAATGATGATTCACAAATATGCCACAATCAATCTTTTTATGGATAACCATTTCCTGGAAGTTGTTGATAACATTAAATACCTTGGCGTTGTTTTTGATAATAAACTTCATTGGAAAGAACATTCGAAATACATTTTACCTAAGATTAACATTCTTACAAATGGATTATACTGAGTTTGTAGCAATATCACGGTATTAAATTCAAAGTTGCTAACTTGATTTATAAACAAGGTATTGTTTCCATTATTCTTTGGGATTAGCTAATTTGGGGAGACAGTTTGGAGAATAAAATAAACCAAAACTCATCAGGAAAAGACAAAGAAGTCTGCTCTTCAGAATTGCTAAAGGATATAGAACAATCAGTTATGATGCTCTCTTTATTCTTTCTACCTCTTGATGCTGTGATTCTTTATCAAAATGAAGCTTGTTGTTATGCTCAAGACTCTTTTTTTAACCATCTTAATGGTGACCTGAATTATTCTTCTCTACTTCATCTCCTCTTGTTGCCTTTGATAACATACAGCAATAAGACTACGATGTTATTAACTTAACAGATGGGTTAACGAAAAGGTAGGTCTTCCCTACGTATGTTTTCAGAATGGTTTTGAAGTGAGCATTAATGACTATTGTTTAATCTTTCAAGCGGAATTATTCTACATTAATATTGTTGTTAAAGATACCCTTTTAAAAAAAATTTAATTTGCAGTGTCATCCTCTGCAAGTTGGGGAAAACTCATTGTAGGAGACTTCTGTGCAATATTAAAAATATCTCCTTCCATGTTAAAAGTCACAGTGGTGTGTATGGCAATGAAAGAGCAGATTTCCTGGCCAACTCACAAACTCAGTACCAATCTTCCCATGTCTTCTTTTTTTAATCCATTGCCCAAAAGAACATCATCACAAAATGGAATTCAAGTTTTGTTTCCTCTCCCGATTGTAAATGGATTAAATCTTTTTTGCCTTCAGTTTTCTGCATAATTAAGAGCTTCTGTGGTTCCATACTGACTTTAAAATAGCTCAATTCTTCTCCAGACCGGGGAAATTTAATAGCTACCTCCATCTTTATCATATCAAAAACAGTGACGTGTGCATCTGAAACTCTGGGATTGACAATCCTTCTCACATTCTTCTTGAACACCCATTTGTATCACAAGAAAGTAACGAGCTTGGAAAGGACTTGAATAACAGATGGCTCCTAATTTTGTCGAACCTGCAGAAAAAAAGAGACTTGTATTTTTTAAAAAAATTATCCATTCTCTAATTTATATTTCTTTTTTTTTCTTCTTTTATTTCTTTTTTTTACTCTCTTGTATTTTTTTTCCCATCTTATGGTTTATCTTTAAGGTGTCACGTACTAAATTTGTTGTACCTTTGGGCCCTATGTGTGATATTCCTTGGTGCACAGGGAGATAATTTTGATCTCTCAAATAAAAAAATCTTAAAAAAACTAATTAATTTCATGATCTTTATTATTTGGACATTAAAGCCGTTTAAAAATACAGTTAAAAGTAAAGTTTAAATAAAATTCTAAAAATAAAATTTAAAATCATTCAAAATGAAATAATTGTGTTTATTAAACTATTTGACTCAAAAATTTATAGCTTGATTTAGATTTGGAGATTGAAGCCTTCTCGATTGTAATTGAAAAATGGGCTTTTTTCTTAACTTTATGATTCTTTAATTGAAAAACATCAAAACTCCTTAGACACATTCTCGCGGTACTGAAAATATTCCTTCAAATACACTGCTCAAAACAGTTAAAGGGTATTGTAAATTTTACATAAAATAAAGATATAAGCGAAATTTTTTTTGCCGAAAATGGGAGAAGAAATTACAAATGTAAATTTTTTCTGATTTTCAAACTGTGGAGTATGCTAATTTTGAGTTCAACGTCAAAAACAACAGCAGTGAGTAAAATTTGACTTTCAACTTTCCGAAGACCAGGGCAAGATCGCAGATGGGCAACAATTCCCAATGAAGATCGTTATTTAGTGTTAACGGCTCGGAAGCACCGAAATATGAACGCTACTCTTCTCTAACAATACCTTTCCTCGGCTACTGACACCACGGTTTCAACTCAGATTGTTCGAAACTGGCTCCATGGTGTAGGTCTGTATGCTCGCCGCCCGATGGTATGTGTTTAACTAACATCAAGGAATCGTCGCGACCGCAGGGAGTGGGCAACAGAGCATGTGAACTGGAGAAGAAATGAATGGAGTAATGTTCTTTTCCTGACGAGTCCCGTTTATCTATTCATCCTGATAATGGACTCCTGATGATAATCTGGAGAGACAGTGGAAGTAAGAACAATCCCGCGTTCGTGCAGGAAAGTGTCAGATTTAGCGATGGGGGAGTGTTGGTGTATGGTAGCATCTCCATTGACGGGCGCACAGACCTCTATATCATTCGAGATGGACTTCTGACTGGTCGCCGATATAGGGATGAGATCTTCAGACCTATTGTAGTCCCTTAAGCAGCAGCAATCACAGATGACTTCATTTTAATGGACGATAACTGCAGGCCACATCGTTTTAACCTGGTGGAGGATTTTCTTTTCGAGGAAGGAAGTGTACGAATTGAATGGCCAGCGTGTTCTCCTGACATGAATTCAATAGAGCACGTTTGGAACGCTCTAGGAAATTGAGTTGCTGGCTACCAACCATTCCCACAAACTCTCCAAGAACTGGAAAGAGCTCTTCTGGAAGAGTGACAGAATACCCCCAACTCGTGATTAATAGCCTGAATGACTCCATGCCTCAAAGGTG
>JAPDSC010031279.1:14733-27125 GCA_026290005.1 Latrodectus geometricus | reverse complement strand
GGGGGGGGGGGATTTTCATGTCAATGTCACAACAACTTCCCACTTGGTGGGGAAGAGAAGGAGGATGGGGAATGCCGAGTGCAATTGATCCGAAAGAGCTTCACTTTCGATCCAAAGTACCGTATTGATTGAAAAATTCATTCTACCGGTGCATGAAACCAACCAAAAGAAAAAAAAATTGGGTTAGGTACAAAATAAAAATAGTTGGCCATTGGGAATGAACCCACTTTATATCTTTCATCAAACAGGAACATCCTCTGAAAGGTCGGGAGCGAGTTTTTGGATATCGCGGAAGAAAACTTGCTAAATTTTCACATTGGAGACGTTTGTACTAGAGAAGTTTGTTGATATTCATTTAATAATTACAAATTTTATGTATTATAGGGGAAACAGCAATCCATTATTTTTTCGAAAACAAAAAGCTGCAGTGATCAATATCTCATAAAGCATTGATTAAGCAATTTCAGATTTATGCTCGTAAAAGAAGTGACATTTAATATTAGAAAATTATTTTTATTTTGTTTTGTTTGGTCCATTCATTTATGGGTTAAAGACTGTTAAAAGTGAAATTAAACAAAAGGAATAATGGGTAACATTTTGCAATTCTTCTTTGTTGTTGTTAGTTGGAGAAGTTAAGTGCCACAAGTAACAGCATTCTCACTTCATTCGCTCTTCAGGGACTGAGCTAATGAAGTCAGAAATAGCGTCTTCCAATTTTTTAATAGAGCAACCCCATATGAAGGTGGAAGTACAACTTTGGCTCATAAATGGCAGCACCATATGGGTCTTCCAATTTAGAGATTGTAACCAGAGAAGCCTGGTCTTTTTAGAGACAGAACAAATCTCTGTCTTCAATCTCTCGAAATACCATATCTCTTTCGAATGTTTGGGCCAACCGATGGCTAGAAATTTGGGTCTTTCGAGGGATTGAAGCCAGAGACTCATAGCCTGGCTCGAACCACGGTCGCAGGTAATAATTTGGAATGGGAACATGAAGGACATTGCAAACCGACATATTTTACGTGTCCCGGTCGCCTTTTGTAAACAAGACGGATCTTCGGCTAAGCCGGGATTCGAACACTCTACCTTCCTGTAACGAGAACGAAGTCCAAACCAACCAGGACACAGTGGCCATTTTTCTTTGGTAAAAGCGAAAATACAAGCTAGGTGATTGATATGTTGAATGGTGTTCGTAGTCTCAATATTGTAAAAACCAGCAATTTTGATATCGTTGATTTAGTTCAGGTATATTTGATGTCAAAGATGCACCTGGCACGTGAAATTGTGGATAAAATATCAAAAATTATAGAATATCAGAGCATTTAAGCAGTCATAGCATCGCACAGAACTAAAGATCGTCTTTAAAACAGATTTAAACCTTTTATGTTAAGCTAATTAGACGAAGTTTACATAAGAACAATGGACATCTTTTATACAGCAACTAAACATGTAAAAGCAACGAAAGTAAGTGTAGTATAGACTATGAACCAAAATTATAAGGAATAGTAAAGGCGAAATGTGGGGATGTATTATGATAAGTTTAGAAGATAGTCTTCATGAATTTATAACATAGACTAGATATGGTATGTCATGAATTGATATTGTTCGTACAGTGTTTGAAGGAGCGCTTATATTATAGTTACTTATATATAAGATATGTCTTCTTTTCACAATGGCATTTTTTATTTCCAAAATGCTGACCACCCCTGTCATAATACTAGCTATATCATCTTAAGCCCGCGTGGCAAAGTTTTATAGAAGCCACACAAATGACATTTCATTCAATACGGATAACTATTTATTTCCTTTCTTTTACAAGTGAAGCTTATCAGATTTAGCTGCTATTTATATTCATAATAAAAAAAATAATTGTTCCGATGGTAAAAAGGGTTAGAATTCAATCTTTCAAAATGCTGCAAATAAAATTATCTCTAAATTTATGATCCGAGAGAAAATACAGATAATGCTTAACATAATGATAATAATTAACACATATTTCTTATTACCAATAGCAATTTATATAGAAAATACATTTAATTGAAAAGTCAAACATGGTTTTTCTTTTCCAGTCGCCTCAACAAGGCCGGCTACTCATTTATCATTACTCGGTGGGCATCTGTGAACCAATTCACGTCACACTATCACAAACCCGTTTATAGGACGGGCCACCTTCATACATCATCTGAGGACAAACCAGAAAAAGAAAATGTACAGGATTCGAACCCGAGACATTTTCTTCTACCATTCGCTCAAATGATTAAAGTGACATAATAAATTCATGAACAAATATGCACATTTTTTAAAATTAAAATAAGTACAATTTTTTTCAGGTTAAGTATATTTCTCATATTTCTTGATAACTTTTTATATTAATTTAGTGTTTACATAATGTACACAGATCATTCGATATACCAGATTTAATTAATGATTCGTGGAATAAATCTTAATCATTAAGTCAAATAGTTTCTGTCATCTTCAAATAAAACGCTTTCATGAAAAGAAGATGCATTCATAAACGATTAATATATTATATTTTATCATATGCCAATGAAATTTCTTTTTATATATAAAAGATTAATAATATATTGATAAAATTGCATAATACATTCGTTAAGGTTCAGACTTATCTATTAGAAGCCTGCAAGTCATCTTTTGATAAGTCATAAGTAATGCTGTACAGTGATCAGCGTGCCTTACTGCAGATTGGGAGTTTCTGGGTTCGAGTCCCAATTAGGGCATAGATGTACTATTTTTCTGTCCTGTCTTTGTATAAATGTTCCTTTCCTTGTATAAATGTGTTATGAATGGTTGCTTTTCCTATAAACGGATATCTATGGCGTGTGTGTACTGAGGAAGTCGGATTCAACACAAAAATTATGAATCAGCTGAAAAAAATGGAGCAGCGCACAAGACAACAACATCATAAGTTTTTTTTTTCCAATGGCCGTCACCCATAACAAAGACGGAAACAGCCATTCATTTAGCTTTACCCTGTTGGCACCTGTGAACCAAATCACGTAGATACGAGTAGCATCGCCCACGTCAAACCACTACAAATCCGTTTATAGGACAGGTCGCATTTAATACATCATCTCAGGACAAAGAAACACATAGAAGGAAAACGTACATGCCTGAACCGTGATTCGAACCCGAGACTTACAGCCTAGGAGTTAGGAACGGTACCACTCAGCCGTCGGTCTGTCCAAACATGATCTTTAAAACTGAAATTAACACTCGATAGAAACTTGAATTTGATCTTATTTAGTATTGGCATAGCACTTTGTCTTAAGCAAAAATATCTATAATTTCTAGTTTAAAACTGTGTTTATTTTATCATAAAACTTATTGGGAACTTTTCTTATAAACATTTTTTAATGAAAACTACAAAGTAAAAAGGCTTGGATACGAATCAAAATTCTGACATCGAATTCAGAGACAGCAAGGAAAAATGTTCCCCATTTCTATTCGTGAGGTTCTCTCTGAATGGAAGCCGTAAATGTCTGAGTGTTTGTGATGGATAGATTTTTATGTAAATTTTTTCTTTTCTTTTTCTTAAAAGCAATTGATTTTTCTCGTGCTCTCTCAGAAGTAAAAATTCATGTTCTCTCGACATGTCAAAAGGGATGAAGTTAAGGAAGGATTCTTACTTTTAAATCTAAAAGAAAAAAATTATTTGATTTCTGTAAGATATTATCAAAATATTTTATAAAACTTTGGCGAGAGATGGGATATTTTTTTCCTTTTTTCCCCACCTAGGATTATTGCTTTCTTTTTTTCACCTTGGGAAAAAATAAAAGAAATATATCACAATTTTTCCCACCTGTCTGAAGGATTAGAAATATCATCACCGTGATCTGTAACAACGAATAAAATAAATGGGAACGCCCCCAATGGCCAAACGCTTCATTTTGATTTCATTCCGCTTCGAGCAAAAAAGAAATTCTTTCAAATTGACTCAATTGTCAAAAATTTTATTGCAAGTCTTCATAATCTCCAGCAAACGGAAATTGGAAGTAAGTGTTGTTTTCAAGTATATTTTGAATAAGATGACTCTATATTACTTCGGTTTCTAAAACTAAATTATTAAAATAATTAATGCTAAATTTAATAATAATGTGCACACACACACACATATATATATATATATATATATATATATATATATATATATATATATATTACTGTATATGTGCATATTATTGTTATATATATATATGATATAAAGCAGTAAATACAACGTATAGAAAATAGAGAGCAAAACGTACAACAAACATCACTGAATTACTTATTTTTCTATGTATTACTCATTTTCTTCCTATAGAGACACTCTTCGGCACGAATATTTTGCCTTTCGTGCTTGTCAGAAAAGAGTGTCCTATTTGCATAGTTGACCATCTGCCCCCTGATGTGGTCCCTAAGCCTTACTTATATTTGCATTATATTGTTTTACTTGATTTTTTCTTATTGGTATTAAATTGTATAGTTTCTTCTTTGATTTATCTTCAAATTACATTATATATGTGTGTGTGGCGATTTTTTTATATTAGTAATTTCAATACTTAAAAATAGAATATTTGTTAGTTTTCTTGATATGAATATTGTATTTTACATTGATTCCTATTCATCAAAAGCAAAAGAAGTTAATTTCCCTTCTATAATAATTAAAAATGAGAAATTTGTAGATACTAAGTAATGTACAATAAAAATAAACAAAAGCGTTAGAAAGTATAAAAAAATCTTGTATTTTCTTTTGATGGTGGAGTATTAAAGACAAATCTTTTGAATGAAAACAACTTAATGATTAAGAATTACGGTGAAAATGCGCTTTAGGTCCCCTACTCTGCCAACTTGGCGAAAGTGTGCTGTGGGTCCCGTACTTGGCGGGTTTTCAAAAACGCTGTTGCCATGGCGATAATGGAATACGATTTTTAACTAATTAGCAACCAATGAAAATGACCGATTTTTCAAACTGAAACTAATTAACGACCAATGAAAATGCTAAAAGAAAAAAACCAATTAATGAGCATGCGCGAAAAACGCAAATTATTTCCTACGGAGGTTGCCATAAAGAGCTCATTGGCTATAAAAACGTCCGGTTTACCACGCTTGGTGCATTTATCGCCAAGTTGGCAGAGTAGGGGACCTCTCTGCCAACTTGGCGATAAAAGCCTAAAGCGCAGATTAACGAGAATTACTATTATTGATACCATTAACTTTGGTAACCCTATTATGACATTTAAATAAATGCGCGGGTGGTTCAACAAGTGAAATTTACTGTAGGAAATTTCCGCATCTATCATTGCTTCTGAATTTAATTTTCTTTGATAATTAACAAATACAATGAATAAAACCTTCCAGACCCGGCAGATGCACAGGAAAATAAAACGGAGAAGAGCAAACAAACGTATTTTCTCTTGTTCAACGGCGTTCTCTAACTATAATGTTTCTAAATTTATTTTCTGCTATATTTGGTTTGTGTGCTGTTATTGATCTCTTAGTCAATCTCGTGTTCATGCAGGATGCGATATACTTATTCTCTGCTACATTTGGTATCACATATTGGATTTGTCTGCTGATATTGATCTCTAAAATTAATGGCAAAATTACGCAACTCTACATTGAGACTAAATCAACGAACTAACATAAAACATTCTTAGAATGTTTATCATAAACAAAATGATAAACAGTTTTAATAATATCATTTAAATATTATTAAGAATGTTTGTCATTATCGTTAAATAAATTTTTATTTTACATTAACCAGTGGTCAAAATTTTGACGCATATTTAATTTTATTCCAAGCAGCCATTTTCAGTTCAATCTCAGATAAATATTCTGAGAGGAAAAAATAACGGTTTTATTTACATAGATATATAAAATTTCCATATTTTTTTTTATCAGGATTCAGAATTTTGTACGTTAGCAGTTTTTAAAATTAATTAAGCTCTATTTTTTAAGCGTGCTATATTACTTTTTCAAATGATAATGCAATATGTTTTAAGAATTTCGATAGCTGACTGCTATACTATTAGAGTAGAGGAATTTGTCTGGCTCGTAGTAGAAGGGTTCGCTTCAACAGTTTGGGGCATGGACGTTTTTAGTTAGTTCGGAAGGTTTCGGTCTAACTAGTCCTCGTGCTCATAAATTGACCTTTAAACAGACGAACTTGTCTCACAATTCCTGACGCTTTGTTTTTTTTTTCTATACAGCAAAAATAATTTTCAAATTTGAACTAAAAATAATTTTTCAGAGAACTAAACTATAAAAATTATCATCTTTAGAAGAAAAATATTTCTTCATCGAATATAATCTTAGAAGTTTATGTTGAGATTCATATGACTGTCTATTCTTATTCTTGGCAAAATCATTTTACTTACATTTTAATTAAAATCATTAAGATTTTAATTGTTTAGTACTAAGATTTGTTTTTATTATAAACAAAACACGAATATTTTATTGGTTACATTTATCTACGAAAATAATAATCCTCTTTCAAATTGAAATATCGGAATGAATTTCTATATTAGAAAAGGGTTCGCCTCCATAAAAAGTAATTAAAAAAAATCAAAAAGAAAATTATAAAAATGCAGGCACAAACTATAAGTTTTTGTTATTTATTTTGATTACTAATATGAATTCTATGATTTTCATTTATAAAATTTTCACATGATATTTGGAATTAGAATATCAAATGATAATAAGGCAATTGTCATTTCTTAAAATGTTTTTTGCTCTAAATCATTTCCTTTTCCAATACATACTGAAAGACAGAATAATTATTTTGAAAAAAAAAATTACCAAGTTAAAAAAAAGCAATTTTAATAACTTTAAATTTCCGTTTTGTATCGTCTAAGTTTCAGTGAGTATTATAAATATAATGAAGTTTTATATATTTACAAAATGAATTTATGTAGATTGTTATAAAAAATCATGCATGTATTGTTATAAATGTTGAATGTGTTAAATGTGAGTAAAGAATTAGATTGATTTGATATTAATGGATTTTACTTTTAGTAAACCATATTCACTGTTATTGAAGTAAATAGAATTTAGCCATGTTATGGTTTCAAGGTATTGATCTGATACCAGTTTCAACAAGGTAAAGTGTCATAAGATAAGGTTATCAATGCTTAAAAAATGATCTTTGTTGTAAGTAAATTTTCAAATAAAAGGAGAAATCATTGGCATCTCTGTTAACACATTTTGAATTAATTGTAGTCTATGGAAAGAATCAAATGGAAACGTGATGTGAAGCGCCTCATCAATCAACTTTATCAAAATTATTTTCTTGCTGTGGAAGTTTATACTGAAATAGTTTTCTATAAATTCAGTGAGATTTTTTATCTAAAAAGAGGGCGGAATGATACAAAACAGCATCAAAATGAAAAGATACCCACTTAATTTTGCGATTAATTGAAAAAGTTGAAGAAAAATGGAACTACTATTAATTACGAGATAATGTGTTGTTACTTTTAATAATGACGAAGTAAGGTGTTAATATATATTTTTTTATATGAGTCAATTTACTTGCAGTGACTGATCATTATATTTACAACCTGTTACTTGTTTTGTCGGTTTAATATTTATCTTGACATCATATTGATTCATTTTATTGCAACAAAAGCTACTGTCGAATGAATTCCTATAGAAATCCATGGCAGAGATCTTAATAGAGAAATTATACGCCATCAATGACACATAGTTTCACCAATAAATATTTACATAAACTGGTTCTCAATTAAAATGCGTAAACAACGAATAATATCGAGCTGATTACAAATGTTTTAAGCATACAAATATATTTGAAAGCATTAAATTTACATATTAGGAGTATTTCGTACAAGAAAACATTTTGTTAGAAAACATTACGAAGAATATAGTCCTAGCTCTTGTTTTTTTACATAACTAAGTTTTTTCCCTCAGTAAAAACTTATTATTTTAGCTTTAAAAAAACAATATAAAGAATAAAGATAATATAAGTATTCCCTGTTGTTTCTTTTTTTTATCAATTCAAATATACAAAACATTCTTAGCTACATTTTTAGAAGATGATACTTGTAGATAAATGGCTTTTTAAGACCTGTTCTCTGCAGGATAATCGATGATAGTTATTAATGCGATATCTTAATTTGAATTTGCATAAAAAAAATGTTCCTTTCTAAAAATGTTCACTTGGTAGTTAAAATATTACTTACACAAAATAAATAAATTGCATATATTTGTATACAATCTCAGTGAAAATAAATAGTACTATACATTCATTTATTTACAATTTTTTTTTCACTCGTTGCATTTTAATATACTTGTAATTTCTTCGGCTAAAAAAAATCATAACTTTTTCACGAATCCATGAATATTAATTATTAATTTGTTTTTATTCCACAACAGAATTATTTTAAGTAATATAAGTATTCATCCTGTTTAAATATTAATAGAAAAAATCTTTCTACTCATTTATATAAGTATTATTCGGCACATTTTTGTGATATCAGTTTGTATACTGAGAGATTTTAAATTATCCAACATTAAACTGGTATTCAAAATTGTCGATGATGATTAACCATATATTAGTTGTATAGCATTATATAAACAAGCATTTATACATTGAGTGCCAGCATAATGTTGGATTTAATAACAGGAAAATATTTAGAATTACAAGCTGATGTCACAAAAAAATGTCCCAAATAATCTTTTTCGACAATCTAAATAGGCGAAATTGTTAGCAATAAATATCAGGGATGATATTAGAGTTAGTGCATACGAATAACTTGGCTTTTTTATATTATAGAAAAGATTACCATAATGTTCGAATTGTGAGATTTAAAAATGTTCTAGGAAAAGCCTTTTCATTTTTTTCATAATTTAATGTTTATAAATTTAATCGCGAATCTTATTCTCAGAATCAAAAGTTTTTTTTAAAAAAAAAATGACGCAAAAAAAGGTGTAATATTTTTAAAAAATTGCATCTTAATTTTTACATTTCTTACGATATAAAAATAAAAGCAATCTCTAAGCCAACAACACTATCAAAATTCTTAATTTAAAAAAAAATGTTTCCATTGCATGTTTATCTAAGGAATCTTAAGGAATCTAAGGAATCTTTTTAATATGCATTCGCATAGTCTTCAATTATATGCATCAACAAAATATTTTTTTTTCAAACATATCTTCAATTTTAATAATTATTCTATGCACAAATCAAATTAAGGTTATTTGCTAGAGGCCGTCTCTGTGTAAATAAATTACTGATTCTTAACAACAATTATCTTAATTTTTGTAATTCATCACACATAATATTTCCTTGCAAATAAAAAATGTTAATTTCTTAAATGTTACTGGAGTTAACTTTCGGCTACAATTTCAAGAAAACAATTAATTAATTTCTTAAAAATTCAAAGAACAAAATTTAAGGCACATTTAAAAACTAAGGCCTTGAATGAATGTTTTGGGATTTCACCGACAAAAAAATCATTTAAGATTCTTTTTTTTTTAAATGATTAAAATTGTCTTTATGGTTTTTAATAAGATCTTACTGTTCAATTAAGAAATCTCAGTTTCATTTCAGGACAATTTTGAACAATAACATCATTGTTGAATACATTTCTTAGTAACACACGTAGATATGTGGGTACTTGGGAAATTTCATTGTTGAGTTTTTGGCAGTAGTAACTATGACATTCAGTTGTTGCAACATTGCTTTGAGCCTTAAAAAAACGATGTGCTATCCACTGTGTAGTAACGCAACCAATACATAGATAGCATAGAAATAAAAAAATAAAATCTACATTATATTTGATTTTGGTATAGTAATAAATAAAAAAAGATTTATTATTATACTAAAAGGATGACACATTTCAATATATAATGATTTCATAGAGATTATTATACGGACGAATACACAGTACTATATTTTGATATGAATAAATTATTTGAAGCAACATTTAAATACTACTAATAAATGTTACTATTTTAATGAACTTCATTTAGACGGCCTACTAGAGGCCTATTCATCTCCGCTGCGTGACAAGACTCGTCTGGCATTCCAGCAGCCTGACCAGACGAATCATCACACTGCTGTAGGTTCGACAAATCCCGTCACCAACTCGCTTCCTAATTTTATCAGTCCGATCGCGAAGTGAAAGCCCACTTTTACATGCTGGGCCCTCTTTGCGGGAAAGATCGTGCAGTTTTAGAACTCTACTGCTGTTACTGAAGTCTGCCCTTTGACGAATGTCTTTATACTTGGTAACTGCCGATTCCAGGAAAGTCGAGTGTTAGGGTGTGGCGTTTCCAATCCATGGAATACAAAGTTCTCAGTTACATGCTTGGAATCACACTCCCTGACAGTCTCTTTCACAAAAGTTCTTGCAAACTGGCACTAGAAGCGCTTCAATAGGTGACTAGTAATGGAAGTGTTAGCCATCTGAGAAACTATTAATGTGGCCGGCTTTTCAACCCTGAGATAATGTTTGAGTGTGGCCCGCCCTATAAATATGTTTGTGGCGATGTGACGTGGGTAATGGTACTTGACTCCGTGACTTGGTTCACAAGTGAATACTGGGAAATGCTAAATGTGTAGCAATTTCTGGCCTTGTTGTTGCGAAAAGTCAATCACCCAATGCCCGCCATTGGAAAAAAAAGAGATCATGTTTGGCTTTTCAGATTAAATGTATTTTCTATATAAATTACTATTGATTTCTTTTGGTAATAAGAAATATGTGTTAATTATTATCATTATGTTAAGTATTATCTGTATTTTCTCTCGGGGCATAAATTTAGAGATAATTTTATTTGCAGAAAATAATTACGGTTTCCATTACAATTATGCAATCAATAATTCGGAATGGAACACAATTCGTAGTCACTAATATTTTGATATAAGATTCACTCCCTTCTTGAAATAGTTCGCAATTCGGTGGACAAAGAAAAAGTATGTTATAGACATAAATGTCCGAAAGCACTTTGTCGTAAAAGTACACGATTCTTCTGCTTACTAATATCGCAACAGCATGAATTTCTATTTTCTTATTTTGAAAAAGAAATGTACATATGCAGAATTTAACTCAATGCATGCATGTTCAATCTTCAAAACTTAATTTTATTCTTCAAACATAAATAACATCCTTTCATGTTTTACCAAAGTGAGTTTCGTGGAATATGAGGACGACATGAATCAATCTCACCGTCAAAATTGTTTCGCTTTCCTATGTAAGAAATATTCTCGGCAAACAAATTTCAGACATGAGATACATTTTACAACCACATCATTTAAAATTTATTGAAATAAAATATTTTTCCAACTGTTTAGAAGCAGATATATAAGAATTAAACACAAAAAAGGCAATATATACTTTTATTATATCAATCGTTTTGATAATGGAATCTGTACTTATGACTACCTATATGCGGGTTATTAAATTAATATTCATAGCTTTGCATAAAATATTTTTCTCATCAGTTTCCTTAACTATATTAAAATATTAGAAAAATGTGTTTTAATAATCGCAACATATATTCAGAACTAGTAAAATTAACCTGTATTATAAATTTATCATTTTCGATCGATGCCCAGCCTGTCTAGTGATCAGAGTGCTTGTTTGCGGATAGGAAGGTCCTGAGTTCGAATTCCAGTTCAGGAATGGATGTCCTTTCCTTGTATGAATGGTTGCCTACCCTATAGACTGAGGAAGTCGGACTTCACACCAAATTATGGTAAAGTGGAGCAGTGCACCCCATATTGCCAGAATGGCTGGCATTCAACAAAAAAAAAATCGTTTTCGTTCTGTCTGATTTATTAAGTAAAATATTTTTTTCGGGAAGAAATATTCACGTTTTTTTTTACAATTATACTTGAATATTTTAGTTGTGTAGAGATTAAATAATTAAGATGTAAGTGTAATCAAATAGAAAAAATTATATTTATATATATATAATTCTTGAAACGTTACGCGCGAGCTTGTGTGTGTGTGTAAAATGAAACGTTTATTGTTACTTTTATTGTTTGTTTATGTTATTATAAAATTGAACGTTTTAAAACAAACATATCTTAAATTTCTTATTTTTACTTCTGAATTTAACAGGCTTTGATTTGTGATATTTAAAGCACCTGTTTTTCTTCTTACTGAGTCAATTTTGGAAGAAAGAAAACATTGATCGAAAAATTACAATTTTAAATAAGTCATAAAATATAGTTAAGATTAATGGTAAATTTATCATCAATTTTAATTTTTTAAACATTAACAGTCTTTAATATCTTTAATGGTGAATTTTTCAGTATCTTTAGGGTTTTTTGCTATATTTAATTAATATGCTTTGACGACTTACTACATACATATTATACCATATATACTTAGATACCTTGACCGGTCGATACTATTAAAACTTATTAAAAT